>JZKD02S1673753.1:447355-460638 GCA_000966675.3 Picea glauca | reverse complement strand
TCTAAACATCAAATGGTATTTTCCACTCCCCAAGGACTCCCTCCTTCCCGTGGTGTTCACGATCATTCCATTCCCCTTGTCCCAGGAAGCCTTCCCCCCAATATCCGTCCATATCACCACCCCTTTGCACAAAAAAAATGAAATTGAAAAAATGGTCCAGGAACTCCTTACTGTCGGCATCATCCGTCCTAATACGAGCCCTTACTCGTCTCCGGTCGTCATGGTACTAAAGAAAGAAGGTTCTTAGAGAATGTGTCCTGACTTCTGTGCTCTCAACAAAGGAACCATCAAAGACAAATTTCCCATTCCTGTCATTGATGACCTCCTGGATGAATTGAGTGGTGCCCAATTCTTTACCAAACTTGATCTTCGCTCGGGCTATCACCAGATACGTATGAAAGAAGCCGACATTCCCAAAACCACCTTTTTCACTCATGAGGGCCACTATGAGTTTTTGGTCATGCCCTTTGGTTTGTGTAATGCCCCCTCCACCTTCCAGAGCCTCATGAACCATGTCTTCCGCCCTTTTCTCCGTCATTTTGTCTTAGTTTTCTTTGATGATATCCTCATCTATAGAAAAACCTAGATAGACCATCTTACTCATGTGGATCAAGTTCTATGCCTACTCTCTCAGCACCACCTTTTCCTGAAACAGTCCAAATGTGTTTTTGGTGCCTCCGAAGTAGAATACTTGGGTCATCTAGTGGGAAAGGATGGCATCAGGGTGGACCCAAAAAAGATTGAAGCTATGCAAGACTGGACGCACCCAAAGAATCTCAAAATCTTGCGTGGATTTTTGGGCCTCACAGGGTATTATCGCAAGTTCGTTAATAACTATGGAAAGATTGCAGCACCTCTCACAGCTCTCCTCAAAAAGAACTCTTTCACCTGGACTCCAGCAGCTGCTCAAGCTTTTCAAACCTTGAATACGGCCATGTGCACGACTCCGGTTCTGGCCCTTCCCGAATTCACAAATACTTTTGTGTTGGAATGTGACACCTCAGGGAAAGGAATCGGCGTTGTCCTTATGCAAGAGGGTCGACAATTGGTCTTCACTAGTAAGCAACTGTCTGAAAGGAATCTGGGCAAACCCATTTATGAAAAAGAAATGTTGGTGATTCTGCATGTCATTGAATTATGGTGTCCTTATCTCTTGGGGCAATGATTCCAAATTAAGACCGACCATCAAAGCCTCAAGTACTTTCTGGAACAACGCATTTCCTCCCAGGAGCAACAAAAATGGGTAACTAAGCTTTTTGGATATGATTATGAGATCATTTACAAGAAGGGAAAAGACAATGTCATGGAGGATGCACTGTCCCATAAATATGAAGACGAAGGATCCCTTTTTTCTCTTTCCTTCATTGTACCCGATTGGCTCCAAGCTGTGCGTCAGGAATGGCTTCAAGATCCCAAAAGTTCGCATCTAATCTAGCAACTGCAGAACAAGGCTCAGGCTCCCCAGGGTACTCTTTGCTCCAGGATGAGCTTCGATACAAAGGCCATTTGTATTTAAGTAAACAATCCAAGCTCAAATCCATGGTACTTTCTGAGCTTCATGCTACACCCATGGCAGGGCACTCAGGGTTCACCAAAACATATGACCGAGTCAAACGTTCTTTTTTCTGGGATGGTATGAAACAGGACATCCGTAAGTTTGTTGTTGAATGTGAGGTGTGTCAACACAATAAGGGAGAAACCATCAAATCTCCAGGCACCCTCCAATCGCTTCCGATTCCCCCTGCTATTTGTAAGGATATCTCTATGGACTTTATTACAGGCCTACCCAAATCGAGGAATAAATCAGTCATAATGGTGGTGGTGGATTGCCTTTCCAAGAATTCTCATTTTTGCGCTCTTCACCACCCATTTACTGCATCCACAGTGGCTCAAATTTTCATGGACCAGGTCTTCAAGCTTCATGGCATGCCGAACTCAGTTGTTTCTGATCGAGACCCAACTTTCACAAGCAATTTCTGGCAAGAACTATTTAAGCTACAAGGCACACAATTGCATCTCAGCTCAGCTTATCATCCCCAGACAGATGGTCAAACAGAAGTTGTCAACAAGTGTTTGGAAACATATCTGAGGTGCTTTGCCTCTAAAAAACAACACCAGTGGGATCAATGGTTACCCCTCATCGAATGGTGGTACAACACTACATACCATACAGCCACTCGCATGACTCCTTTTGAAGCGACATATGGACAGAAGCCACCTTCAGTTCTCTGATACTTACTGGGTACCTCAAAGGTCCAGGTGGTTGACCAAACACTTACAGTCTGAGAGGATATCCTTCATACCCTTAAAGAGAACTTGGTCATGACATAGAATAGAATGAAGCAGCAAGAAGATCGAGGTCGCTCTAAACGTCAATTTGCAGAAGGAGATCAGGTGTTTCTGCAACTACAACCATATAAGAAAACTTCCCTCAAGGTCGAGCAGTGTCAGAAGCTAGCACCCAAATTTTATGGCCCTTACACATTTCTCAAGCGTGTGGGACAAGTCACATATCAGTTATCCCTGCCCAGTCAGTTGAAGCTACATCCTGTTTTTCATGTTTCATGCTTGAAGAAGGTGATTGGAACCAGGTGCCAAATTCAAACCAACCTGTCCGAGTTAGCTGAAGAAGGATCCATTTGGCTACAACCAGAAGCAGTTTTGGACCAGCATGAGCGTCTCCTGCATCAGAGAACCATCAAGGAAGTGCTAGTACAGTGGAAAGATATGACTCCAACAGATGCCACTTGGGAACCAGCTACCATTCTGCAACAGTTTCCACATCTCAAGCCTTAAGGACAAGGCTATTTTTAAGGGGGCAGACATGTTAAGGTCCTAACCTGCACATAGGTAGATCAATGTATTTGGATGTAATAAAGGCCAATATTAATAAGTCCTTTCAATAAAATAGAATAAGGCGGATGTAAGAAGACCGAATAGAAACTTCCGCTTCTAGAAGGATCTTCCTCTAGATGCTTCTCTTAATAGACATATTTAGTATAAATAAGGGTCGAGGGTATGAAAACCCTAGCTTGGAGATTATTGTAACAGAGCGTTTCTCTATTGGAGGTTGCCCCCTCGAAGAGGCCTATGAACATTTCTTTCTAAATCTAAGTGCTATTTCTATTGTTGTTCTGATATCATTTCAGTGTTATTGTGGAGATTATGCTGGATATTTTACTGTTATTCTGCCATTTCTAGCATTTTATTTCTGTTCTGCATATTTTGTATATCTGGTATCTTGCAGAATGTTCTTCTGGACCAATTTAACGAGTGTGAAGAAACAAGGTCACTCGGCAATCTTTTCATATTTAGGGAGTCTGAAAAGGGCTTAAAGAAGACTCCATGGGGGCTACAACTCATGTATGAAACTGGTTCAGGTAGATCCCGCTGCTAGGCTCAAACCATGAGTCTCTTCAATAGTCAACTTAGGGAGTCTTCCAAAAGGGAAGAAAACACAAGCCACGGTGTAAGTCCTCCTGCGGGATATAAATCGTAGTCATGGCTTCAAGGATAGCCTCATCTGAAGGCAATTCAAAATACAAGAAAGCATGCAAATGAGGGTCGACAGTCCCAAAGGGTGAAGTAAGGGTTAGTTTGAACCAACATCGAATTAGGGTGGTGATTATCAGATGCCAACTGGTCGATAGTGAAAATGCTTCCGTTGTGAGGGAAATGCAACACCCAGAAGAGCATATATACCACAGCTTTCATAGCATATACATAATCACGCCCAATAAGCATATTGAAATCTAATGGGCCTTGCACCACTATAACATCAACATGGACAGTCTTCCCACCTAACGAGATAGGCAACCGAGGAAGAATCCCCAAATATTCACTAGGACGTCTATCAAAATCCAACAACTCATGCGAAGTAGACACAATCTTGGGAGATCCCAAGACTTTCTAAACCGAGGAGGATAAAATACTTGCAAAGGCTCCCTCATCCACAATACATTGATAAATGTTTGTTGAATTAACTTCAACCCTTTTTTGAAAAGGTGTGACAGAAGGAAGACGAGGCTCAACAAGGTCATTCCAATCAAAGGAAACCATCCTAGGGCTTGGAGGGGGTGTGCTCAGAATGAGTGGAATGTCCCCTTGTTCTAAAAGTATTGAACTAGAAATGCTAAAAACATAGTTGGTAGACACGTCACTCCCCAAAAGAAGAGTGGGATCATCCAATGACTACATCAGCATGGCCACTTTCACAACCAATGGATGAATAGGCTACAGGACTACATAGTCTAAAGGAACCTCACCCCCCAAAAGAGGAGTGGTATCAGCCGATGACTGCATCGGCATGACCACTTTTGCAACCAATGGCTGAATAGGTTGTGAGACTACATGGTCTAAAGGCACCTCACACCCCAAAAGAGGAGTGGGATCAGTCGATGGCTACATCAACATGACCACTTTTTCAACCAATGGTTGAATAGGCTGAGAGACTACAAGGTCTAAAGGAACCTCACCCCCCAAAAGAGGAGTGGGATCAGCCGATGACTACATCAATGTGACCACTTTCTCAACCAATGGTTGAATAGACTGCGAGGAAACCTCAAAAGACTCAGAATCAAAAGAGCTTGTAGACAGGGACCACAATCTTTGTACTTCTGGAATGCCAGGGCAAAAATGAGTAAGGTGATCTCCCTTGCAAAGCTTACAAGGGAACTTAGGATTACATCCTATCTGTCTAGGTTTCTCAATAGAATTAATGCCCCCAGCATGACTAGAAGTGGTTGGTTGCACATCTCCAACATGACTTGCAGAGGTTACTGATAGGTTGATAACATGACTTGCAGAGGCTACAGACCTATTACCAGTATGACTAGCAGTGACTAGACTTTTTCCCCTAGCATGACTAGAAAAGAGTGAGTGTGTGCCCCCAGCATAACTTGCAGAGGCTGGGTGTTTGTCTTCAACATGACTTGCAGAGGTTATCGACCTATCTCCAACATGACTCGCAGAGGTTGGTGATTTCTTCTTCCTATTCTTCCTCTTTCTATTTCATTCAGACTTACGGTTACTAGTAATTGTACTTTCACTAGAGGCGGGAGAAGGAGAAGGAGAAGACTTTGTTGATGAAGAAACCTCAACAGGGTGCCCATGACTTAAGGTGCTTAACTAACAAGTGTCAAGAGCATTTGAGACATTTGGAATGGTACCCAACCAAACCGGTAGTCCCACATTCAACCCAGGAATGTACAAAGTGACCATCAAAGGGACACCAACATTTCCGAAGAAGGGAAAAGCACAAGAATCCCCTTGTGATGGGGTTCCTTGGTTGGTAACGCTAGGAAATTTAGCCATGAATATATTGTGTACAGGTTCTCCTTTTTCAGGATCGTTCAAGTTCGTAAAAGTCTCACACACTGACTCTGGTGAACCAGTGTTATCAAAACAACACCTATAAAGAGGTGGCTCCACGTTTCTAAGTGGAAGACTGAAAAGTCCTCTCAATCGGCGGAGTGGGAAGTCTACCACCCTAGCTCAAAGACCCAAATCCGCAACTGACTAACTCACTATGGAAAATTAGGGAGCGCAGAGAACACACTAAAAGTTCCTAAAGGCAAATCAAGCAAACGACTAACTAGTTGGAACAACAGTTACACCAACCAACACTAGAGAAACTTACCGGTGCAAATGCAACTCAAATACGAAAGCACCCTATGGGTATACTCTACAAATCATGGCCCGATGTATTCCCTAGGTACTACGGTATACCCCCGTCGTCACCTGTGTAAGTCCCAGGCGGGTACAGTCGAAAGTCGGGTAGACCACAATGAGCAGGGTATCAAGCCCAAAACCTATCAAGGGTATCGAAGGCAAGTGGTCCGGAAGACAACTAAGAACCTTGAATGGATTTGAGACCCACGAAGCTCCATGGCAAATGCAATCGACGAAATCCCAAGACAAGCCCTCTATATGTGTTCTCCACTACGATTGGTCCATCTTTGGAGGGGTTATCTTCGCTACCTTTCCACACACAAACTCGTGTTTACCCCTTTGTTAGAGGGGGGTCCTGGATAACTTTCATGATACTAGACTTTGACACTCCCTAACTCAAAATCCAAGTTTTATTTAATGGCCTTGAAGAGTTTCCTCTCCAACCTAATTCAAGGCCCTAATCCTAAACTAGTTGGTTGACCCTACAAACATAAAAGTCTAGTTATTTTTAATTAGCGTTCTTTTTAAGGCTTGATTTACTCAAAAGGTGTGGTAGTACAACTGATGTTGTTAAGACTCTTGCAAAAAATGATGAAACTTATATGAACACTGGCAAAGAATGATAATATTTCTTATTTTTTTCCTTTTGAAATGCTTTTAAAATTAGAAGAAAACACAACACTATGCTAATTTCTTTTTCTTTTTCAAATAACAATGCAAAGAAAATGCCAGGAAAGAAGGAGATCTAAAAAACTAAGTTTTTTTTTTATATTTTCTTCCAATCAAAGCAGAAATAACAAAATATTCTAAAAGAAACTAATGAATGCATGATTCATGCCCCCCCCCCTTCCCCTGACCATGAGGGGGAATTGTTTTTTAAAATGCGACTCATTTTTCTTAAAATTTCAGACTAAAAATAAGTTAAAAAATCTAGGAAACACAAGAAATCTTCTAAATGAAAAAGAAAGCTATAATAGAGTCCAACCCTAGGATAAGATGCTATGACAGAGACCACGAACCCTGAGAGGTATAACTCTTGACAAGGAAAGGATGATTGTCTCTCCTTAGACCAAATTTTTTTCTCAATAGGCACGCTACTGACAGTTCAACAGCCAGTGTGTGCACACGAGCTGTGTAAGGTCAAAGAGTGTGTACACGCATGCAGACCTTATGTAGGCCGTGTGTACCTCTGCAACTCTTCAAAAAATGAAACTACAAGCAATCAAGCACTATCAAAGACTACTGGTATTGAGAACCAGAATCTCTTGAAGACTCGGAAACTTACTTTGATAGAAAAAGAAAACAATTGAAGGAATTTTTCATAGAACAAAACCAATCTGAGGTGAAACCTAAGCTACCAAACTGCAAAAAACAGAGACTATAATGAGTTCCAGAAAACCCCTGAGAAGGATTACTTCTGATAGGGGAGAGGATGAATGCCTCTCTAAAAGAAATTTTCTGAAATCATACATGCGACTGACACTTCCTCAGCTATCATGTACACGCGGGCTATGTGAGGGTAGGGCGCAAGTACACACGTGTAGACCTTATATAGGCCGCGTGTACCTCTATGGGTATAAAAAAAAAAGATGCATTCAAGCAAAGAAATGGAGATAACTGGTATGGAAGACCAGAATCTCTGTTAGCTCAGACTTTTGCAGAAACTTTAAAAACAAGGAATGAAACCAGTTCTTAAAAATACCCAAGAAAAAATATTCCCAGAAACCCTAGAGATCCCCAGTATGGTCGCCAATTCTGTTGTGGGTGGGAAATCCCTCCTATGGACTAGCACTAAGGGTTTTATCATGCATCCAGAAATGACCTAAAGATTCTTACTTTTTACCATCATCCCATGACTAAACCCCATTACTCATATGTAAATACAAGGCTCAAGAGATTAAGTTGACGTACCTTATTTTTTGTCTTTGATGTTGATCCCTTTTCGCGCTTGTTTGTTCTTTGCCTGCAACTCTCCTCCCAATGTTGACCTGCATTCACTGAAGACAAACAAAGAACTCCACATGCATTTGATCTATGAACTAATGGGTTAGATATTTAATCAATCATACAATCAATATTCCAATAATGACAATCTCATATGGTGGGATGGGAAAAGGAATTATTTTATTAACTTCACAATGATACCTTACAATGATAAAGTCAGCTACTGCTCCTCGATGCTGGTCCTGGGCTCTTCTTACACTGTCTTCCAAATGCTTTGCTCTATACTTCTCTTTGCACAAGGATGGCTAAAAGTTGGGACAAAGGGAATGCTCAATCGAGTATAGTTTCTTTACTATGATTCTCCTCCTTTCAAATGGGACCCCTAACCCTTCTTTTATAGGCTAGAAGAAGCTAGGTATTTGGTCGAGTGACCGGCCATGCATGGATGAAAGGTTTAGTTAACTTACCCAAAGTTGTGTGTTCCGTCAGTAACTTTCATTTTTCCGTGCTTTTGTAGGTACACGCGGGATGTCTTGGGTCAGCTAGCATGTACATGCGTGCAATAATGGAGCAGGGAACGTGGGCCTTTATAAAAAGGGTTTTTAAGAAGAGTTGTTCAATAGTGTTTTGGCAAAGAAGGAATCTGAGATGGCCTGATTCTAGGTGAGCATGTCTGGTGCAAATTAAGGTTATAGCAAACTGTAAGATACTTTCAGAGATAATTGCAAGTGGTTGTAACCGACGGTGGAAGGATTTGTGTTGTAACGCAAGGAAGAAGGATCTAGCGAGCTACACAGATCTTTGTGTACTAATGGCTCTGTGCTTGTAACTGATTGACTGCAGACAAGAAATAAGAATGTTTCATGGGCATAGCCCCAAGGTGGGGGTGAACCACGTAAACACTGTGTTGTCTTGCTTTGTGCTTGTCTTAATGTGTTTATGTCTTCTTTTTCTAAGTGATTTGAGATGATTAGATAGATCTGCTTAAGCTTAGTGCTAATGATGTGTAGAATGTTAGATATGATATATATGAATATGCTCAATTCTTGATCTACTAGATTTGATCTATTTACTTATGCTAAGTGCTTGAATACATTAGATCATTGTGAATACTGCGAAGCGTTGTTTTACCAGCAAAGTGGTTATTGATTGCATATTGTGGAACTGATGGTGCTAAGTGCTTTATTAAGTATTGTAATCACATATTTGTGTCATAGCTAAGGCTGCAGACACTTGAGTCTTTCAACCACCCCTGCCTCTACCTCGGGTGAGACTTCATCTGCTTTGCAGGTGTTGTCGAAAGGGTCGGTAGTTAGGGTTTTGTTGGTGCATTGTTGTAGCATTGAACCCTGGGTCTGCCCCTGTGCCAACACATCAGTCAGGAGACATTGATGTATTCCCAACTGTTGATGGTGAGAGAACCTGCCACTAATGACTGCAAGCTTCTAGGTACTCATATGACTCTAGGTCTCATCTCCATAATAGATGAAATGAAGTCGATGGAAGGAGACCCACTAAAAGGAGAGCATTAAGGCATCTCTCATCATTCAGCATGAGGTACAAAGTGGGAAATTGATGATTTGGAGGAAATCGGATGAAGAACATGTTCACAAACCAACGACCATGTGCATGTTTCAAGTGTGCCAAATGCAAGAGGTACATGAAAAAAACCCTCTAAATAGCATCCAATGAGGAAACCAACAATAGGGATAATGGCATCCAAGACACTGCATGAATCCCAATGTTTGAATATATGTCTTGTCATCGAACACAAGGAAAACCACCCATTCAACAACCAATTATGAAATCTCGACTGTTAGGTTCAAGGTTACCTACCATTGAGGAAAGTAGGACCACGATGCGCAATAGGACTACAACTTCATGTGATTCTGAGACAAACTAATTGATCTGAAAATAGAAGGCTGACTTGTTATGCTATGCAAGAACCCTCTACCTCATTAAAGTAAACCTTACAGGACCTTGCTTCATGTGTTAAAATATGCAAGAGGGTTTATGTGTTAAGTTCATGCTTCTTCTTTTCAATGTTCATGTGTGAGGAAATGTGCTTTTAAAAGGTTAATTAGGTGTTATAAACCAATGCACAGCAATATAAAGTGCAGCAAATAACATAGCAAACTCACAACATTAACAAGATGATAAAGGAGTTCACCCCTCTCTGGGCTACATCTCCTTGAGCCTCCTTCAATGGACTTGACTCTTTGGGATTAGTTTGTCAAATGTTATTTTACAAGCTGATTCTCAACTCCAATGGATTTACAGACTATACCATTGGGTTCAAAATACATAAAAACTCCAAAAATGACTATTAGATCTCTGAAAATGGATCTTGTCTCATCCAGTCATGACCTCTTCTACATGTGGCCTCCAAGCTTCTCTGAGCTTCTCTATGGAAAAAACCCCTGTAAAAGTCCTCCAATGGATCTGAAACCTATCCCAATGTGTTCAGAGCATAATAATTAGTCAAAATGACTATTCAGTCTTAGAAAATAGACATGTGCTCATCTGAGCAAGGCCTCAAACAATGAGGGCTTCAAGCTCCCTAGAGCTTCCTCAAACTTCAATGATGAAAAACCTGCAAAAGAAATATTCAAATGCCTGTGAAAACTGTGCCAATGGACTCAGAACATCCAAAAACCCCTAGCTGGGCTTTTTCGGCACCTCATTTGGCCAAAAAATGAAGAAGTTAGGCCTCCTGCCATTTTTCCCCTTCAAGCTTGATGTCTTTGGTTCGCCATTTCGCACCTGTGTGTGAGTAACCTCGGCCTCTGGGCGTTTCCCGTGCCTAAACCCAGCACCCATGTGCATCTCCAAAAAACGTGCTAAATTTTCGCACCGTTAGAGGAACTAAATCCCCCAAGGATGGAGGTGTTGGGCGCATGGGGGACCATATGGCCACGTCCCGCGCATAAAAGGTACCCGCTCCAAGACTAGACCCGAGTTTGACAAGTGGCGAGCACATGGGTTTGTGTGACCATTTTAAAACCCACAATGAAAACCGCGTGCATACACTACAATGTGGTCACATGTGTTTGAACAAAACCACGGGTTATAATAACAAATCAAACCCCGCGCGCACATTTACACATAGTATAAACCCTGCGCGTAAATAACCGTGGGTTATACCTTTTAAAAATCCCCCGCGCGCAAACCATCGGAAGGCAGGGTCACATGAGGGTGCAATACAACCGTGGGCTTTAATGTTTAAACACCATGCGAATGGTTATATGTGTTTTGGTCACATGCTATAACTATATGACCGCGGGTCTAAACCCCAACTTTAAAACGCGCGCGCCCATTTCTTTAAGACACACGGTCATATGTGTTTGAAATAGAACCGGACTATCATTTAAAATCTGCGCAAAAGCTAAGTCACAGTCACATATAACACCATAGAACCGGGGGTCGGGGCTAGCCCCGGCCCGACCCCCCGCCGATTATAACCATATTTGAATTCAAATATAAATTTTGCCATTTGTTATATAACAACCAACGCGTGGCGTGTTGGTAGGTTGGCATTTGTTAAAGCGCTCAACGGTGGGGAGAGGTCCGGGGGTCGAACCCCATGGACCCTTCAAATTTTTTAATAAACAGAACAATAGACCAAAGCCAATAAACGGGTGCCACATGGCAGCCCTTGATTGGGCCACGTGGCACCCTTCTATTCGCCCAAATGATGCCACATGTCAAAACTTGATTCGCCCAAATGTCAACCAGTAAATGTCTGCCATGTCATCCACCTGACACATCATCGTACGGATGGTACGACCCTGCCACGTCACTGTACGGACTATACGGACAAGTATAGTCAGCATCAAAATTTTTACCTGTTTGGCTCGATGAACAGATCACGATATCTTCTCCATATGGACTCCGTTTTAGAAAGTAAATATACCGTCAGAATCAGGAAGATGAGACGGACGCAATGGAACCATTTTCATCACATTCCGAGCACTTTGAAATTTGAGAAAATTTTGATCCCCTGGTCCAAATTTTGATCACACCTTCCCACTGAAAGGCTTTTGGGCCCACAAAAGCTTATGATCATCTATCTGAGCTTCAATACTCTTCTTCTTTCAAGTTCTATCAACTGATTCTACTCGAAAAGTCTTTTCGACAATCATCTGGATACTTTGACATGCCTTGCACTGCAACTAGCTATATCCCTCAACCACTGCTCTCTGGCTGCTGCTGACCCACTATCCTCTCTGTGCTTGGAAGACTGCCAACCTTTCCACTGAGATTCAAGTCCCTCTTTCAAACTCTTTGTCGTCAACACAATCCGCTCTCCAATGGCTGTAAAAACTTTCCTGCAACATCTTGTCACAAGCCAAGAAAACCATCAATCTTGAAAACAAATTGACACAAGACTGAAAATGATGCCAACAAAATCTTTTTGCTCTTCAAGCAAACTGTCGCATCTCATGCTTCATCAAAGCACATGGTGTTTTCCTTTATCTCTATGGACTCAAAATTGACTTACAAGTCATCAAACACCATCGACTAACACAAGTCGAAAAGCATGATCGACACAACATAGTCGTCAAGACAACATCGACACAAGTCGAGACTCATGTGAAACATATCGACCTTCCAAAATGACAAGTCGACCAACATGATAAAAAATCATGTTACAATCATGAATCATTCACGATGAACTATCACCAAGTTCATGGTTTATGCACTCACAAAAACAAATGCATGTGCATATCTCTTCAACTCTCTCTCATGTATAAACATAAGCACTAAAACCCAAAACATGTGGGTACTTAAGAGTTGAATATGAAAAATGTATATGGTTGTAACAAATGAGCAGCATACCCCTCTTTTACATGTTCTTGACGAGGTGGTGTAACACAAGTATGCATTCAAAAGTAAATGCATTCACATGCAAACTTGCATCTTGTAAGTTATGATACACTGCTGTAACTTGTCAATCTTCAACAAAATGAAAAGATAAGGCTGAAATGTGCATCTACTGCAGAAAAAAGCAAGCCTTACTTACTCAAGAAATCTAACCATTTCTTACCAAGCCATCTCAATGGTGAATTCTTCTTCTGAAAATCGTCCTCTTGTGAATCATCTTGACCCACATCGATGATGGAATCTCCTCTTCCATTCTTGCCAATATTCTTATCCAACTGCTTCTTGTGCTGTGGATGAGTGGTTGGATGCCATGCCCAACATTGGTCAATGAAATGACCCCTCTTCTGACAATGAGTACAAATCTTTTGCATGCTCTTTTCAAGTTGCCTTTGCTTGGAAAGTTTCCTGAAAGTGGTCAATCTTTTCCAACATTTTGAAACATGATGGTTATATAAACCACAATATGTACATGGACTTTTTCTTCCATTTTTACATGCAAATTTACCATGCTTATGATAATCAAAAGAAACTGAATGATAGGCAGATTTATACCTTGAACATTCACCTTTATCGCCTCTTTGAGGAGGTGAATTTGAAGAGTTACACGCTCCCTTTTGAATACCAACAAATCTGTTCTTGTCCTCATGGCTGTCACAACTCTTTTGCTTCACACATTTGCATTCATCTTGAATACAAGCCTTGCATGCTGAAGAGATTGAACTTTCAACAAAAGTTCTTGAACTTTCACCTTTAAAACCTTCTTGAGGAGGTGAACTTGAAACAAA
>JZKD02S1673753.1:431334-447305 GCA_000966675.3 Picea glauca | reverse complement strand
ATTACATACCTCATGTTCATGCATGTACTTGGTAAGGGTTTCCTTTGCTTCATGGAGTTGATTCTCCATCTCATGCAACTTTTCAAGAAGTTGGTTTTTCTCCTCCTTCATGGCCGTCGACTGCTCTTGAAGGACAATGCTCTCTTCTCTATCTTTCCACAAATCTTGTACCATATCTTTCATGGTTAGTAATGCCTTAAACATCTCTTTGTCAAAGAACTTAGAGTTGGAAGATGAATGAGAACTATCCATGATTGAAGCTTCCTCCATCCTTGCAAGATATTAAACTTCAACACAAAACTTGCACAAATACCAACAGCTAAATCTCAAGCTATCAATGGTAAATACATGAGCAAAATAAACTATGCTTTGATACCATCTGATATGAAAATAGAAGGCTGACTTGTTATGCTATGCAAGCACGCTCTACCTCATTAAAGTAAACCTTACAGGACCTTTCTTCATGTGTTAAAATATGCAAGAGGGTTTATGTGTTAAGTTCATGCTTCTTCTTTTCAATGTTCATGTGTGAGGAAATGTGATTTTAAAAGGTTAATTAGGTGTTATAAACCAATGCACAACAGTATAAAGTGCAGCAAATAACACAAAAAACTCACAACAATAACAAGATGATAAAGGAGTTCACCCCTCTCTGGGCTACATCTCCTTAAGCCTCCTTCAATGGACTTGGCTCTTTGGGATTAGTTTGTCAAATGTTCTTTTACAATCTGCTTCTCAACTCCAATGGATTTACAGACTGTACCATTGGGTTCGAAATACATAAAAACCCCAAAAATGACTATTAGAACTCTGAAAATGGATCTTGTCTCATCCAGTCATGACCTCTTCTACATGTGGCCTCCAAGCGTCTCTGAGATTCTCTGTGGAAAAAACCCCTGTACAATTCCTCCAATGGATCTGAAACCTATCCCAATGTGTTTAGAGCATAATAATTAGTCAAAAATGACTATTCAGTCTCAGAAAATAGACATGTGCTCATCTGAGCAAGGCCTCAAACAATGAGGGCTTCAAGCTCCCTTGAGCTTCCTCAAACTTCAATGGTGAAAAAACTGCAAAAGAAGTCTTCAAATGCCTATGAAAACATGTGCCAATGGACTCAAAACGTCCAAAAACCCCTAGCTGGGATTTTTCGGCACCTCATTTGGCCAAAAAATGAAGAAGTTAGGCCTCCTGCCATTTTTCCCCTTCAAGCTTGTTGTCTCTGGTTCGCCATTTCACACCTGTGTGTGAGTAACCTCGGCCTCTGGGCATTTACCGTGCCTAAACCCAGCACCCATACACATCTCCACAAAATGCGCTAAATTGTCGCATCGTTAGAGGAACTAAAGCCCCCAAGGACGGAGGTGTTGGGCGCATGGGGGACCATATGGCCACGTCCCGTGCATAAAAGGCACCCGCTCCAAGACTAGACCCGAGTTTGACAAGTGGCGAGCACATGGGTTTGTGTGACCATTTTAAAACCCAAAACGAAAACCACGCGCATACACTACAATGTGGTCACATGTGTTTGAACAAAACCATGGGTTATAATAACAAATCAAACCCCGCGCGCACATTTACACATAGTATAAACCCTGCGCGTAAATAACCGTGGGTTATACCTTTTAAAAATCCCCTGCGCGCAAACCATCGGAAGGCAGGGTCACATGGGGGTGCAATACAACCATGGGATTTAATGTTTAAACACCGCGCGAATGGTTATATGTGTTTTGGTCACATGCTATAACTATATGACCGCGGGTCTAAACCCAATTTTAAAACGTGCGCGCCCATTTCTTTAACACACACGGTCATATGTGTTGGAAATAGAACTGGGCTATCATTTAAAATCCGTGCAAAAGCTAAGTCACGGTCACATATAACACCATAGAACCAGGGGTCGGGGATAGCCCCGGCCCGAACCCCCACCGATTATAACCGTACTTGAATTCAAATATAAATTTTGCCATTTGTTATATAAAAACCAATGGTAGGTTGGCATTTGTTAAAGCACTCAATGGTGGGGAGAGTTCTGAGGGTCGAACCCCATGGACCCTTCAAAACTTTTAATAAACCGAACAATAGACCAAAGCCAATAAATGGGTGCCACGTGGTAGTCGTTTATTGGGCCACGTGGCACCCTTCTATTCGCCCAAATGATGCCACGTGTCAAAACTTGATTTGCCCAAATGTCAACCAGTAAATGTCTGCCACATCATCCACCTGAAACATCATCATATGGACAGTACGGCTCTGCCACGTCACTGTACGGACTGTACGGATAGGTATAGTCAGCATCAAAAATTTTCCCTGTTTGGCTCGGCGAACAGATCGCGATATCTTCTCCATACAGACTCTGTTTGAGAAAGTAAATATACCGCCGGAATCAGGAAAACGAGATGGACACAATGGCACCGTTTTCATCGCATTTCAAGCACTTTGAAATTTGAGAAAATTTTGATCCCCTGGTCCAAATTTTGATCACTAATTGTATGGACGACATGAAAAGTCAATAGTTCTGAGGAATGGATGACATAGGTTCATAGACATCCTTTGAACAAGAGGATGCGACATATGGAAGACTCTGGCAGCATAGACTCAATGATTAAACCTTGAGATGCAGGAGGCATCAATCAAGCTCTCCATAGGGACTGGAAGAGTAACCAGTCAGAGGATTAAACTCTATGTAACGAGCTCAGCTTCCTACGGTCATGCTAAACCCAAAATTATGATGAAAAGTGGACTCAAAAATTTTGTGCTATGTTCAAAGGCAACACGATTGTTTCCAATATAAGATACTACTCCCATCCTACTCATCTTTTTTTGTTTTTTTTTTCATAGTCAAAAGAATTCTATGATATAGAGGAGGAAACAAGTGTCGCAAGTAAGAAAAACTAGTTCCAGTAGTGGAACATACCTATGCTCAATGCAAGGAGATGCATGTGCGAGATGGACACTAGGGGGAATATTTCCTCCTGGGTATAGGGCGTCAAGATGCAAAGGATATAAAAAAGGCTCTACTTAGTTGAGGATGAAAACTGCTGAGGTAAATGACTTATGATGCAAAAGAGAGAACCAACAATAGGCTCAATATTGCAAGCAAGGGCATGAGATGCAATCACAACTTAACACCAAAAAAAATGTCCTTTTTCGTAAGCTTAGTCTACTTGGTTTGAAAAAGGGATAAACTTGCACCAAATAAACATCCTTTCAAATCCAATTTACGAGTGTGAAAGAGACAAGTTCACTCAGCAATATTTTTTCTTTTTGAAAACGAGTTGGAAAAGAGCTTAACCAAGAATCACGACCTTTCAAATATAATTAACGAGTGTGAAAAGGACAAATTCACTCAACAATATTTTCGCTTTTTAGACGAGTCAGAAAAGAGCTTAAATCAGACTCGTTGAGAGGTTTCTAGGCGGCATGTCATGGGGGAGGCCAAGGCTTTTGTGCAGGGCTTCTGTGGAAGGTCAACATCTTACGAAGTTGAAACAAGCTTGGGAAAACCAAAAGCTCTCGAAGTCAAGGACGACAAAGTGCTAGCAGAGGTTAACTTATCCATGATATATCAGATAACATATCTTACTTGAAAGGGAATAGGAGGAGGCATTGGATACCCCACAAGACCATCCCAGTCAAAGGGGACCTCTCCAGGACTTGTAGGGAGAGTTCTCGGGCAGAGTAAAACTCTCTCTTGTTCAAAAGGTGCAGTACTAGAAATGATAATGACATGGTTGAAGAACACATCACCCTCTGAAAGAAGAGTTGGATTGACCAGAGATTGCATCGGTATTACCACTTCTTCAACCATTGGTTGAATAGGATGCATGAAAACAAGCCTAGGAGATGCATCACCCTAAAAAATGGGAGTGTGTTCAAGGGATGATTACATCGGCATGAATGTCATGTCAATCAAAGGAGAAACTAAGTGTTCCGAAACCAAAGATGATTTAGAACCTGAAGGGCCCCTAAGTGAGGACTGCGCTTCTGGTATCCCAGTAGTAGCAGGATACAAACGAGTAAGGTGATCTCCTTTGCAAGTCCTAAAAAGGAACTTTGGATTACGTCTGACACGTCTAGGATTATCAATCATATGAATTCCCCCAGTGTCATTTATAATGGTTGGCGACATGCTCTCAACGTGACTGACAGAGGATTTAAACTCATCTCCCACATGATGTAAAGAGGTTGGAGATGTGATGTTGGTATGACTCATGATGACTAGAGTGATTCCCACAACATGACTTGTAGTGGTTGGTTGTTGATCTTCAACATGACTTGCAGAGGTTGTCGACCAATCTCCAACATTAGCAAAGGTTGGTGATGGAACCCCAGTATGACTTATAGTGACTGGACTGGTGGTGGCATTTGAGACCAAGATCCCAGAAAATACTAGTTTTGAGACATTGCAGGCCAGGAAGGGTCTTGTTTTACACCCTATCCCTATCCGAAAAGGTAGTATCCTCCGCCTAATTGATCCATAAAGGGTTGTACAAGCATCATCACTGAAGTAGATGTCTGTAAAGAGACAAAAGTATGATAAGGATTATTCAAGTGAGGATATAAGTTGCCCCCATGTGAAGGGGTTCTGTGAAGAGGGTAGCTCGTACCATAAAACCGGTTTCCTCCATATGAAATACCATAGGATATATGGGGACCCACCATGGGAAAAGTGTTTGTAGAAACTAGCATGGTGGATGAATGATACACTGATGGAGTGTAGTAAGTAGAATATCCACACATTTGAGTATTGGCTCCTGAAAAAGCATGGCTAGGATTGGATCCGTAAGAGGGGAGATTCCAACCCCCCACAGTGAGAGTTGGTTGAGGGTCATGAATCCTATTAAATGAAGACGTGGACAGTAGAGTCAGAATGCCCCTTAATCTAAAACTAGGATTCATATAAGTAGGCCAGGGAGAGGATGGAAAGGGTGAAGACATGTTTGGCATATCAATAGGAAAATGATTAGAGACCCAAGGCATGGACTGAGTTTCATAATTTTGTGTACCATTATGAAAAGTGGACGGATTCATCCCCATGAAATGAGTGAACGTCATAGGGAGGTAGCAGTAAAAAAGGGAGTCACAGGAACTCCATTATCCATGATAATGACAACCCAAGGCACAATGTTGTCCCTTGACCAAGTTTTGGGATTTTCTTGGTCCTGTTGACCTATTTTGGGACTTCGACAATCTGTCGAAGGAGGAGTGCAAGATGAAGCAGAGATCACGAGATCTCGGCCCCCTTTTGGGCCCCTTTTTGGGATTTTGGGACAATGTAATGGGAATGGGATGTCAGCCCATGGGTTTACCCATGTTTAGGGCTATTTTGTAATATATAAATAGATGCCTAGGCTAGATAGAAGTAGTAGAGTTCGATCTATGTGGTCGGAAGTGCTAAAGTGAATTGTAAGTGTTTTGTGCCTGTGTGAAACTTGCAGATGTAAGTGAAAGTCGTTGTAAGAAGTTGTGGAAGGTTTTGTGTTGTAGTGCAAGGAAGAAGGATCTAGCGAGCTACGAAGTTCTTTTGCCCTATGTGGAGTAAGGGTTCTTGAAATCTTTGTGCTTGTAAAAGATTGAAGATGCTAATAAAGAATAAGATTTGGTGGACGTAGCCCCAGGGTGGGGGTGAACCACGTAAATATTGTGTTATGTTGCTCTGTGGCTTGTCTTGATATGTTTATGTCCTCTTTTGCTAAGTGCTTTGAGATAACTAGATAGATCTGATGATGCTTAGTGCTAATGATGTGTAGAATGTTAGATATGATATATATGGCTATGCTCAGTGCTTGATCTATGAGATCTGACCTAATTACTTATGTTAAGTGCTTGAAAACATTAGATCATTGTGAATGTTGTGAATCTCTATTTTACCAGTGAAGTGATTATTGGTTACATATTAAGGAACTAACGGTACTAAGTGTTGTATTAAGTACTATAATCATAGATCTGTGTCCTAGCTAAGGTTGCAGACACCTGACTCTTGCAACCACCCCTGCCTCTACCTTGGGTGAGACTTCATCTGCTTCGCAGGTGCTGTCGAAAGGGTCGGTAGTTAGGGTTTTGTTGGTGTGATGTTGTAGCGTTGAACCTTGGGTCTGCCCCTTGTGCCAACAAATGGTTTTGTTGCCGAGACCTGAAACTATGATTGCTGGGAAATAAGAAGAAGAAGCTTTGTGAAAAAGGTTGACCTGAAAACCTTGTGCGAATATCTGCGCCCTAGTGCACAGTACCCTACTCGATTTATAAAGCTATGTGCTGAAAGAAAGAAGCTTGATCTGAAGAAAAGAGATCGAATCTGAAAGAAAGAAGCCCAATTTGAAGAAAAGAGATCAGATTTGAATGAAAGAAGCCCGATCTGAAGAAAAGAGGTCAAATCTGAAGAAAAGAAGCAAGATCTGAACGCTTTGTGCTCTAAGAAAGGTAAAATTGGAATTTTCTGATTAAAAGAGGTAAGATCTGCAAGCTCTATGCTCTGATAAAGGTAAGAATAGTTAAAATCTTTAGATCCAGAAGCTTTGTGCTCTATAGAAGTAAGATAAGTGGAAATTTTTGTTTCTAGAGTATGGATCTCGGTATGTTTAACAGAGTCTGGCCCAGTTTGAAAAGTAGAGCATTAATAGATGAAAGAATGTTTGATATGAATAGTGATAGATATGTTATACCTATGCATAGAAAGAATGTTTTGACTAACGAATGGATGCAGGATCCTAGAAAGAATTTGTTGCAAGTTATCTCCCATGATCCTAGTGCGTAGTACAGAAGAGGCTTGGGATCATTTAAAAGAAAGAGAGGACTAACCCTCTGCTACAGTTGCAAAAAACCAGGATATATTGCTAAGGAATGCCCTGGTGGAAGACCTAGTTGCCTCTATTGTAAGGCTTTGGATCATGAAGTATTGGATTTCCCTAGAATGATTTCCAAAGTTGAAAAAATAAATTTGAACCAGGAAAACCCTAAGGCAGATCCAGAGATTATGAAAAAACCCCAGCAAGAATCAGAGAAAACATTGCTACATATGAAAGAAACCTTGAACAACCACCGACATGTTAGATTATCAGAGATCTTTAAAGAAAAAGAATGCTTCGAAGAAAGAATAGGAGACTTCGACATTGATTGTGTTCTGGATGAAGAAACACAAGTGAATATTATGATAGAAAGAACTTGGGAAGCTATAGGGAGTCCTGCTATGATTCCTTCATTAGGAGGAATAGGGATATTCAGAGGAAAACTAGTGAACCTGTGTGGAAGGATCGCTCAGATACCTATGACTGTCGATAGAACTTCGACAGAAGAAGATTTTGAGATTATTAAATTTATTAAAGACAACGCCCCATTCACCATGTTACTAGGGAAACCTTGGATTGAAGAATACCAAGCTAGATGAAAAGAATAAAAATAAGTTTTGGAGCAAAAGAAACAAGAGTTAAAAGATTTTATGACCAGAATGATCGCACAGTTGATTGAAGAACCGAAGAACAAATCGAAGCTATTTGACACTAGAAACCCAGATGTTGAAGCTATAAGAGAATTAGAGAACTCACAGATGACTAAAGTACCTATCTCAGATAAAGAAGAGGCATTACCCCTGAACCTTAGGAAAGAATCTCCATAGCGTGCAGTAGTTATGTCAAAAGAAGATAAGAACTAGAATGGAAAAAGGACTACTATGACGAAGCTCATTGGAAAGAAGGCTAGAAAGCTAAGTAAGAAGAGGGCTAAGATTGAAAAGTTACAGAAGGTTCTAGAGGGGACTTCGTAGAATGAAAATATGTAGAATTGGAGCTTCATTGGGATATTAGAACAACGACACATGATACTTCACCATGGCGAAGCAATATAGCCATTGGGTCTGATATATCTGTTCGACTACTGCCCCGAATGGGCATAAAAGAAATAAAGGTTCATCACCAGACCATTGGACTGTGCCCTAACGGATAGAACAAGAGTTAATGAGTCTTCATACTCGTTACAAGCAAACCATTGTCGAGTTGCCTACTTATCCTGTCGCTTCATGCACGGAGAACACTTTTTCTAACTGATATTTTTGAGCCCGTGGACTAAGCCAAGTTTATACAGTGACTACCCTCACTTCAGACAAATTTGATTTCATCGTCGCAACACTGAAGGATGCTTCGTTAGAGATCGCAAAGAAGCAAGAAGCTAAGCATGAGGAAGTGTTCCATCGGATTAAGGATGAGCTCCAAGGAGTGCAACAGGCACTACAGTACAGTCGTGCAGTATCCACTGCACCTCTGTCAGTAGGAATAGCAGAACTAGGTGATGATCTAGCTCAATTACACTGCATCGCTGATACAGTTGAAGCTCACCTTCGACGAGCTCAAGAAGAGACAGCACAAGCCACCCAAGATTTAGCGCAACTCCAACAAGACCTTATAGAGTAGTGCATTACTCTAGAACGAGAGAATATTTCTCTCCAGGTACAGTTCGATGAAGAGAAATCCCAGCTGTGTACAAAAAAGGAACAATTGCTCACAGAGCAAGTTGAAGTAAGGGAACTAGTCAACAGAGCACTTCGCTCTGTGATAGTTGTCGAAGTACAAGCTGAAGAGAGAGCTCCACATCAGGTGGCACAACTTGAAGGCGTAATTCATCAATTACAACAACGCATAGTAGACTTGGATCTACGCGCAGTACCAGAGACCCCTCAAGGCATAAGAGACCAAAGGGAAGCAATTGCCCGGAGCGAAGCCAACAGATTAAAAGCTCTAGCCTTGGAGTGCAAGTAGTTGAGTAACCACAACACTCAAACCTACGAAAACCTCACTGAGAACCCAAAGCTATAGGCATTGGAGTCACAGCTCACAGAGGCGAAACATCACAGAGACACACTTTAGGCGCAGCTGAAGGCCCTATCGCTCGTAGACATAATAAAGTGATCTCATGAGCAACACACCACCCAACAGAAGATCCATACGATCTAGAGAGAAGTAATGGGAATAACTCAACGGCTCCAACCTATGGAAGATAAGGCATGTGTGTTGTTTACAGAGGTCGAGAGCCAGGGAGCAGAACTAGAACAGATCGTCATCACAACAGAACAATGCCTAGCAAGGCCAGTGAATGATGCAGTGATCCAGGAGTTCACTGAAAAAGAGGCCACAATAAAGCAGCAAGTCAAAGAAGCTCGAGCCAATCTCGAGGCTTTCAAGGTAGAATTAGGCAGATCAGAGTGACTCGGGATGAGTCATGGGTGAGTGTTGGGGGCATGTTGGCCATTGACCAAGTTTTGGGAGTTTCTTGGTCATGTTGACCTATTTTGGGACTTCGACAGCTTGTTGAAGGAGGATCGCAAGATGAAGTAGAGATCATGGGATCTCGGCCCCCTTTTGGGCCCCTTTTTGGGTTTTGGGGATAATGTAACGGAAATGGGATGTCAGCCCATGGGTTTACCCATGTTTAGGCCTTTTTTGTGATATATAAATAGATTCCTAGGCTAGATAGAAGTAGTAGAGTCTAATATATGTGGTCAGAAGTGATAAAGGCTAAGTGCTAAAGTGAATTGTAAGTGTTTTGTGCCTGTGTGAGACTTGCAGAGCTAAGTGCAAGTCATTGTAAGAAGTTGTGGAAGGCTTTGTGTTATAGTGCAAGGAAGAAGGATCTAGCGAGCTGCGCAGATCTTTTGTCCTGTGTGGAGTAAGGGTTCTTGAAAGCTTTGTGCTTGTAACATATTGAAGACGCTAATAAAGAAAAAGAGTTGGTGGACGTAGCCTCGGGGTGGGGGTGAACCACGTAAATACTGTGTTATGTTGCTATGTGCCTTGTCTTGATATGTTTATGTCCTCTTTTGCTAAGTGCTTTGAGATAACTAGATAGATTTGATGATGCTTAGTGATAATGATGTGTAGAATATTAGATCTGATATATATGGATATGCTCAATGATTTATCTATGATATCTGACCTAATTACTTATGCTAAGTGCTTGAATATGTTAGATCATTGTGAATTTTGTGAAGCTCTGTTTTACCAACGAAGTGATTATTGGTTACATATTAAGGAACTAACGGTGCTAAGTGTTGTATTAAGTATTGTAATCACAGATCTGTGTCCCAGCTAAGGTTACAGACACCTGATTCTTGCAACCACCCCTGCCTCCACCTCGGGTGAGACTTCATCTACTTCGCAAGTGTTGTCGAAAGGGCTGGTAGTTAGGGTTTTGTTGGTGCACTGTTATAGCGTTGAACCCTGGGTCTTCCCCTTGTGCCAACACACAATATAAAATCTCAAAGGTCTATCAATAATAAAAGAGCACACTAAAAATAATCAAATGGCCAATATGCACACAAACAGGATAAAGTGGCTAAAAGGGGCCTCCCTCTCTACAGTAGGTATGCATCACCCAAGAGGGGCATGAGACTCCTCTGCTAAAGATCAGAGGTAACATAATCAATTATAAGGTCCCTCATGGGCTTAACAACCAATGGGTTAGATCCCCCCGGAGAGGTAATCCTCCATAAAGGTTGTGTGTTGTTTGACCCTTATCTGACCCAGGGTACCTACAGAATAACCCTACAAGTAACCTATGTGGTACCTGTTGACGGGTGTTTATGACACACCGTCAACGGGAAGGGGAAATCCAGTCTGGGGTTGTATATTTAACCCAAGTCGTTTGGTATAATCTACCCTGACGGGTTTTATGGCTCCGTTAGCCAACTAAGATCCTAAAAAAACTAAAATATGTGGACTAACTGAAGATACAACTCTAACAATCAACATTTTAATTACAAATGCTTAACTAACAATGTTTATGTACAATAGCTATATACAATTTACAAGGTTTAAGCAAAGCCTTGTGAAAATAATTGTTTTAAGATAATGGATCTAAACAAAGATGAAGAATATAAACAATACCTATGTCAAGAAACTAAGCAACCACGGTATAACCGATGCACAAGTGAATATTCATAATTCATGTCCATCATATGGGCAGGGTAACAAAGCCCAAAACCTTGAAAGCACTATCTCTCAGAGAGGTAAGGGAACTAGTAAGATCCCCATATACGAATAGATCCCCAGAAACATACCTGATGCTAAGAAGGCATCGGGGGGATATCCCTTCAACCAACCTCACGTGACCTCGTGATTAACTCTAGTGTAAGCAGAGCCTCCTGATATTACCGATTATACAATGGATTTCTCCACTCCCTTACTTAGACACATATGTTGATTTAATAACCTTGGAGAAGTTTACTCACAAAATCCTATTCCAAGGCTCTAAATCCTAAGCTAGTTTGTGCACCCTAGAAAAATAAAATCGTTACTAATCAATTTTAAATTATAGCGTTACTTTTAGTGGCCTTGCTTGCTCAAAAAGGTGCGGTCGTGAAACTAGTGATGTTATGACTCAACAAGTAAAATAAATGAATATGCATACAATGCAAAGTCCTAACTTCAATTTTCAATAAATGATATGCTTTTCAAAATGCAATTCTCAATTCAATTCTGCAATTCTAAATAAAAAGGCAATCTTTCTTTACATGTACTAAGATTAATGATAAGGACCTAAAAATCAAATGCCATCAATGTAAAATGCCTAATATTTTTGTATTTTCAATATGAGAGAGTGAAAATGCAAGGACTGAACAAAAACTTGATATAAAAACTCTATTGTATGTAAATAGAGACAAACCAAGTAGTATATCAAGGAGCAAAACACCTAGCTCAAGATGCAAGGACAATCAAATGAAAAAGATGATGAGAAAGGCACCGCCCAAAAATTCAACCAAAGAAAGATTTCATGTCATTCCACAGACACTTAATAGTCACAACAGAGACCCAAGAAGACTCAGAAATCATCAAAAACTACCCAGCAACCATCAAACCCAACAACCAAGCAACAAAGGGTGATGTACGCGTATGTTCAAGGAAAAATCATGTATACACGCATCTTGCAGAAGGGAAACACACATATGTACGCGACTGTTAGGCAAAAACCCATGTATATGTGTCAAAACACAGCCAGGCTAAGGAGAAGGATAAGAAACTCAGACTCAAAGTGAACAGAGGCTGTTAAGCAATCATACGAAAAGAAACTCAATATAAACAAGTGCAATCTAAGGAGAAAAACACTCCAAACCCCGAAAAAGAAGATTGTATTCCCAGTATGGTCGCCAATTCTGTTATGAGGAAAATCTCTCTATGGCTAGGGGTAAACCACAACAGACGGAAATGAATGCAGAAATCAAATTTATTCTCAAGTATGCTATATAAACAAATATGCTAGTGAGACAAGATAAAATGCCTACCTCATCCAGACATTCGATGAAGTCCACCATTGAGCACTTGGCTCAAAGAAATACACCTGCAACTAGTCCTCAACAACCAAGAAACGCAAGCATATGGTGATAATATATAATTTTATCACATTCAATAGCATAATCCATCAACATTCATAACAAATACGACCATGGAACAAAAATTCAAATATTCGCAAGATATTAATTGGATGAGAAAAGAGTATTTCTATTAAAATGTAATTAGCAGAAGTGAATGAATTACAAACTTCTGTGTCGACACAGTTCGGAACCGAGAAACTAAGTTCCTTCCAACTGGGCCTCCACCACTTCAATACTCCACCAAAGCAAAGCTTAGATAAGAGAGAAAATGAGGTTCTCAATCATGTAGGGAAGATCCATGGGGCTGAACAATGTGTTCAGACTTAAAGGACAAAGGGATGCAGACTCAATGTGAAGTGAATAATTTCTCTAGAGTAACTTTTCTCCCAAAGTTGAATTCTTCTCCTCTTTTCCATAGCTCATATTTGGCCCATTTGTAGCCTTCAAGTGGAACTAAAGGGTCGAGTCGGAATGTTTCTAGTATATGGAAGGCCAAGGATCATAGATCTCGTGACATTACATGGAAACCCGACACCATTTTTTAATTTTGGGCACAAATCCCGATGTACATAGGTTGTAGTGGTGCAACATGTGTATACACATGTTGTACAATTGGTAGGGCGTGTATATGTGGAAAAATAATGTTTTTATCTCTAGGATTTGCAAAAAGGGACTTCAAGTCTGCATATGGAAATGGAAAAATGCCCTCTATGCAAGATTGCATAGGGTGCGGCAAATCTTGCTCTAACAGGGTAAAGGCCAGAATATTTAACAGGAATTTAAAAAGAAGGAATTATCCCTAGGAATTCCATTGTATATTCATGAAACTCTTCTAAAGTATATTGGTGGCATGCACTCATATCTTTGTCACACTATTCTAATATTTAGTCCTACTAACATTGATAAGGTGTCAATACAAGATACACATATAGAGGCTAGTAAGGGTAAGCATGTGAGAGAATATAAGAAGTCATTCAACTTCGAGAAGAAACTGAAAGGTAAATGGAAGAGTAAGAAATCATCCATAGTGAAGCAAGATGAGGGAATACCTACATGTTCCCACTGTAAGAGAAAGGGACATGAGAAATCACAGTGTTGGAATTTTGATCCAGATCTACGATCGAAGAAATTCAAGGATAAAGGAAAGAAGAAGATTGTTGCATCATATCATCAGGATTTAGGGTCATATTTCGGAGGTGAATCCAAAATCATGGCCATAGGAATCAAAGATATATCAACAATCAAATAAAATTATTCAGTTCAATCGACTAAGATAGAAAATGATATTGATCAAGTGAACAAGAGAGAGATTTTTCATGTCAGAGTTATTGTCAAGCATACAAAGGTAGATACTTTATTTGATAGTGGATATCAATTTAATCTAATATCTAAATAAATTGTTAAGAAGTTTGGATTGAATACGTCACCTCATAAAATTACATATCCATTAGGTTGGGTGTGTGATGATGTTAAGTTGCAAGTGACGAAGCATTGTAATATCAGGTTTGTAATTACGACTAATTTCTTTGACGAGGTCGAGTTACGTGTTGTGCCTCATGACATTTGCAACATTGTCTTGGATAGTCCATATCTATTTGATAGGAAGGTTTTTTTTTATCAAAAAGAAAATAAACATCACCTTCTCAATGATGGGGTTGAATATATTGTCAGATCGCATTGCATCAAAACTAATGTTTCTTTAGTGAGAATGGGGAAAATGAAGAGACTCATGAGTGCAAGTAAATCCTTTGTTCTCGTTATAGTGTAACAGAAAGAATAATATACAACATATGCTTTAGCAGGTTGTGATCCAAATCATAAGTAGGAATTGATCAACATCATATCTAATTATGATGAGTTATTTCAGGAACCCACATGGTTTCCTCCTAAAAAGGAGGTTGAACATGAAATATATTTGCAGCAACATGCTCCTCTTCTGAACATTGGAATGTACAAGTCATCAGTAATTGAGAATGTAGAAATAAAGAAGCAAGTTTAGGATTTATTCGATAAAGGAATCATTAGACCAAGCTCCTCTCCATGTGGTTCCCCTACTATATTAGTTCTGAAGAAAGATGGCACATGCAGGATGTGTATTGATTTTTTATCCTTGAAAAATATTACGGTAAAGAACTGGTATGCTCTTCCTAGAATAGAAGATCTATTAGATCAGTTAAAGAACATTTTCTATTTCACTAAGTTGGACTTGAGAAGTGGTTACCATGAAATCATAATTGCAGAAGGTGACATATGGAAGACTACTTTCAGGACCAAGCAAGGCTTGCTCGAATGGTTGGTTATGACATTTGAGTTATGTAACGTACCAGCAAATTTTATGAGAGTGATGAATGATGTGTTTAGACCCTATATAGATTATTTTTTTATTGTCTTTTTAGATGACATATTGATCTTTAGTCGAAGATGGGAATATCATATAAAGCATGTAAAGACAGTATTTGAAATCTTGAAGACGCATAAGTTGTATATCAAGTTATCTAAGTGTGAATTTGGAAAAACATCCCTGACATATCTGGGTTACATTGTAGGGAATGGTCAGTTGAAGATAGATCATGCAAAGGAAGAAGTCATTGTGAAATGGCACAAGCCAACTACTTCCACCGAAGTCAGGATCTTCTTAGGAGTAGTATAATACTGGAGGAAATTCATTTCTAATTTCTTGTACATATCAACAACTCTACATTCTTTAACAAGTGTTAAATAGATCTTTCAATAGGGAGGAAAGAAGCAGAAGGCCTTCAAGACATTGAAGGAAAATATAAGCATTGCACCGGTGTTTCCTTTTCCATATCTGGAGTAGCCATTTGAGATTCAAATTGATGCAAAAAAAAATTCCATGGGTGCAGCCTTGATGCAA
The DNA here is from genome assembly GCA_000966675.3 of Picea glauca. Lineage (NCBI taxonomy): Eukaryota > Viridiplantae > Streptophyta > Pinopsida > Pinales > Pinaceae > Picea > Picea glauca. The sequence goes on along the minus strand of JZKD02S1673753.1, from coordinate 432,072 downwards.
CGAGGTAAACCTACATGTTATCATTCTAATACTTTCACTCAAGCTGTGATTAATTATCCAACATATGATAAGGAATTATATTCATTGGTACAAAGTGTAAAGAAATGGAAGCATTACTTAATGGGAAAGGAGACAATAATTCATACAGATCATTAGCCATTATAGTATTTGCAGTCACAGACCAAGATAGAATAGTCACGACACTTCAGGTGCATGGGTTTTCTATAACAGTTTCATCTGGTAATAAAGTATAATAAGGGTATTCATGAAAAGGTTGTAGATATATTATCAAGACCAGTAATTAATGCATCTACAATACTCAAGTATAATCCTTTAACACATGGAAGTTATGCAGAAAAATATCCTAGGGGTGATTATTTTAAATAAGTATATGATGCATTAAATCACGGTAATAAGCATTCAAATCATTATATGCAATATAGTTTATTGTATCATCTTAAAAAACTATGTATACCAAGAGATGAAAGATTAAATGTAATCAAATAAGCTCATACATATCTCATCTATGTTCATTTCTGGGTTGGTAAGACAGTTGTACAATTATAGAGGTATTATTATTGGCCTTGAATGAATGAGAAATTTTCCAAGTATATAAAAGGGTGTGTCATGTGTGCCACAAGTAAACCTAGAAACAAAAAGATATGGTTATATACACCACTTATGGTACCTTCATAGGATGCCATGGGAAAGTATTTCCATGGACTTCGTAGGGGGTTT
>JZKD02S1673753.1:398661-418529 GCA_000966675.3 Picea glauca | reverse complement strand
GTAGTCGACCCCTCTTCTGATTAATTCACAAGAGCCCACGACTCCCTTTTCTCTACCCTCGACCTGTAGGGTACTCTTACGGCCCCTTCACTTCTCTATGCTCAAGAAATGAGATTTTTTTCATCCCTCAAACCCTCTCTTTTTTGTATCTGGGGCTCTCGACCCACTTACTAGACTTGGTGGCTTCAAGAGAATGGTCTCTCGGTCGTTTCTCAATCCCACAAATTCCCCAAACCCTCATCCTGCAATAAATTATTCCATGGTTAGTTACAGGACTCGAACAATGTTTCCTTAGTCTGAAAGTAATGGGACACAACCCCCAAAATTGGAATCGCAACCTCCTTACACCCCCACGACCTACTCAATTGATGGATCGACCCTCTAAGAATCCACATGATCCTCTAAGTGACATGAATCTATAGAAACAATGGAACCGACCTTCTCACAAAAATTATGTTTCTCAACAAATTGGGGCCACGATCCTCTCCTAGCTCACACAAGTCCTCCAGCAACCTCACGGCCCCGATCTAGTGCCCCATGACACCATAACCTCCTTGATCTAGAATTTGGGAAAGGGTTTCTACCCTCTAAACCTTCCATGAATCCTCCCTAACTCCACAACCTACCAGATGATGGTTTAACCTTCAAAACAAGGGAAAATCAGTTCTCTCCAGCAAGACGACAATCCTCCACAAATTTCTACACTAGTAAACTGTAGATAAATCAAAATATGAAGCTCCATTGAAGATCCTGGATGGATATTCCCTTTTTTCCATATAGGGTGGGTATTACACCACTGAAACTATACTAACAATGGAAGGGTTTTTCCAAACCTAATCAAGGTGGATCTCGGTGGCCAACCACCTTTTCCACTGAATTAACATTTCGAGCCTATGGTTTTGATAAACCATGATATTCACCCTTTTGATGGGGAATGGAATGTAATACCATCTTCTTTTGTTAATCATAGACATCATGTAATGATTTCCTAGTGGTCTTTTGTACATGCCTATAGCATAGCGCTAATGCACTGGATCCCATTAGAACTCTACAATTAAGTGTGCCCATGATAGAGTAGTACTGGGATGGGTAACAGCTCAGGAAATCCTAATGTTTTACACGCCTATGGCATTTTGTAAACTTAGTCCAATTTATCCCAAATGCATCATGGGAATTGTTCTCTTCTCACTCTCACATATATAATTAAGGTGAAGGAGGCCCTTTAAGCATGCAATGGAGTGTGATGTAAAGCTTGTTGTGAATGAAGTATAGCCAACATCTCTTTCTTTTCAGAGATAAGTTACCCCATTCTATGAGTTTGTGTTCTACATTGTTTTTCTCTCTTATTCAATAATAGAAGTTGGGTTTCACTGTATTTTTGTGTTCTCTTCTATATTTTTGTTTTTGTCTCATTTCGTTCTCAAAACAATCTGGAGCAATGGTATCAGAGCAGTCTTCTCCTTGTCGTTTCTCATAGAAATTCCCCGATGAGGTCAGGGTATAAAGAGTTGGGTCTCGAGCTAGTTTCTCTTAAGGACAACTTCTCTCGCCATCGCAAGCGACCTCCCATGGTGGACAAAAAGAGATATGACAAAGAAACAGATCCTTTCAAGACGTTGCTTGAGGAGGCTCTCGTGTGACAGAGGAACGAGATGATGGACAAATTCACTCAGATCTTTCGAAGACTACCGATGGCGACGACCAAGGCATCTTCAACAAGAAACCATTTCACAAGTGTGACACCCTTCAAGTTACAATTCAATTTTGATATCCCCTTATTTTAAGGACAGATAGATGCATGTTATCTATAAAAATGGTTGAATCTTCTAGAAGGTTATTACGCCATCCAAAGAAATTCCAACAGTGAAAATATCACCTCCTCACTCCTTAAATCCCTTCCCCATGTTACAACTTGGTGGGAAGGTTACTGGGAGAGGTACACCGCAGATGAATCTACACCATTTAGGAGAGAACCCCCTTGGTCGACCTTTGTAGATGCCCTAATTGAGGAGTTCTACCCTTTTGGAAACTATTATGACCAGTACATGACATAGATGACTCTACATCAGAAAAGAGATCAGACGGTGACAGAGTACACTGAAATATTTCATACCTTACACTCAAATTTGGGTATTAAAGACTTGAGTGGAACCTGGTTTTGAAGTATCGCAATGGTCTGCACATGTACATCTCCTCACTGGGTGTTGCTTATCGATATGCAGTCAAAATTGAGCATAAATTCAAGTATCAGACTAAGCGAGGGTTCGGGTTTGAATATACACCGCATCATAATCATGGCAAAGGAAACCCTAACTCATCAAATGAAGGACAGAGCAAGGAAGGCCAATCTCAAGAGATCCTGTCCAAGACGCGGGTAAAGAAGGGTAATGGTAAGTCTAAGAAAGACACTGTAAAGTGGTGTGATTTCCACAACAACCCCTAGCACAAAACTGATGAATATCGCCCAAAACAATCATTAGTGTTCGAGCTAAAAGAAAAAGAATCAAAACCTGACAAACTTTGATTCAGAACACAATAAAGGGAAACAGATCATCAATGCAGAACCCACTTCTACCATCGCAGCCACAACAATACAACTAGAAGAACCGTAGGAGCTCGTGTAAAAATTAAATTAAAAAGTACCTAGGCAAGTGTTTCTCATCACTTAGGTGCCTAAGGGGTGAGAAAGTGCCTAATGTGGACCTTAGTCATTTAATTTTTGAGATGCAAATTAAAAGGTGACTTTTTGAGACTTAGGGAAAGTGGGTGAATAAAGTGATTTTATCCCCACCGTTGATCTCGTCTAATCTCAACCGTTAGATGACATGACCCTTGAGATTCCCTCATGAGGTCAATTAGGGTAAGGAGGGCACACGCATTGTTGGTGGTTGAAACATTTTTAAGAGAGCAAGAGAAAAAATTTCGAGCTTGAGGAACAGGCCATTTCTATAGAGCTAGGGCACACATTCCAAGGCTGAAAACTAGCATGAAAATTAAGGCAAGAGGTACAGCATAAACAATAGGTCGTACAGTACCAATTTCATGGGTCCATACTACCTTTTGTTGGAACTAAAATCGAGGAACAAGAGAATCATTAAATTATGTTCGTACAATACGGATTTCACAGTCCGTACAATTGATTTTTTGGCATAGTTTTTGAGGAGGTACAGTCAGTCGTACACAGGTCGTACCGTACGGATTTTTATAGTCCGTACAGTCACTTTGCTACAAAAAAATCAATGAGATTTGTTGTGTGTGTTTTTCTGGAAGTTTCGCACTCTTTTCAAGGAGGCCATATAGTCATTAAATACCCAAAAAAAAAATGTTGTTGTCATGAATTTTGAGGCATCCGTACAACCAGTTAGAGGAACAAATATCGAGGAGGAAACTTGTATTTTGTTGTAGAAAATTATCGAAAGAATTTTGAGGAGTTTGGCTCAGAACTTGTGTGAAGACTTGGCATGGTTTTTGAGATAAGTTTTTCATTAAATTTCTAAAGATGAATATGTTCTAAAAAAAATTCTCTAAAGCTCACAAATAATAAAAACTCCCTCTCTCATTGATTTTCCCCTTGTGGGTTCTTCCAGGGTCATTGTTAGACCAAAAATCACTATGTCATTTTCTGAGTTTTTATGTGTTGTTGGTATATTTTATTTCTACATTAAAACAATGTTCAGAATCCTCATGTTTCAGTTCTAAAAATTTATTTTATGCTGAGTTTAATTGGTTGTCATAAATATGGGTTTGGGCATTAAAAATTGGCTGAAAAATCAGCGAGACTGAAACTGGGTTGGGGTCTGAAATTTTACATGGTATCAGAGCTAAGTTAAAGAGAAGCAGAAATATTTCAGCAAGTCAGAAAATTGGGATACCAATCACTTCACCGGAGAATTTTGAATTTTTCATTTTCAACAGAAAGGGGTCAATGGCTACAAGTTTGAGGGTTGAGGACAGACTTGATGGGGCAGCAAACTTTGGTTCTTGGAAGGAAAGGATGATCTTGTTGTTGCAATAAAATGGGTTGTGGGACATTGTTGAAAATACCACAACACATCATGTGGTTGTACCTACTGATGCTACTCTTCTTGCAGCATACACTAAGAAGAGTATCAAGGCTAAGAGGATTATTCTTGATGCCATCAAGGGCCATTTTATTCCTCACTTGATGGGGAATAAAAATGCCTATGAGATGTGGGATTCTTTGACAAAGTTGTACCAAAGTACAAATGAAAACCAAAAGATGGTTTTGAGGGAAAAACTGGAGAGCATAAAAATGACCAAAGCTGAAAATGTGGTCACATATCTTACCAAGTTGACACAGGTGAGAGATGAGCTTGGAGCCGTGGGGGAGGACATAGTTGACAATGAGCTTGTGAGGACAACATTGAATGGAGTTTCCAAACAATGGGTTTTTTTTGTAGAGGGCATTGTGGCTAGGGAGAATCTTCCCAATTGGGAACGTATTTGGGATGACTTTGTTCAGGAGGAGACTCGGAGAGGTTATGTACATGGAATTTCATCTACAGGTCATGATGAGGAGAATGTGTCTCTTACTGCCAACAACAAGAAGAAATTCAGAAAGGGTCCTAAGGGATGAAAAAAACTGAATGGTGAAGGGAAGAAGGACATGAGAAAAGTCAAGTGTTTTTCATGCCACAAGTTTGGGCACTATGCAAGTCAGTGTCTGAACAAGAAGAATAAACAAACAACAACTTTAATAGCAGTGGAATATTTCTCCACCAATTTTGACAAGGAATTTTCCTTAGTTGTGTGTCTTTCCACAAGGACCACTCATTTAGATATGTGGTATATTGACAGTGGTGCCTCTCTCCATATGACAGGGGTTTGTGAGCACTTGATAGATCTCACTCGATGTTGAGATAGTGCTTGGAGATGATCAGGTGGTCAAGGTAGTTGGTTTCGGGACTGTATCATTTCAGAGGTAGTTTTTACCTCCCATGTTGTTGAGAGAGGTCCTATATGTTCTGGTCTTGAAGAAGAACTTAGTATCAGTTTTTTCTATTAAGGAGAGGGAATATGAGGTCTTGTTCTGTGATGAGAAGGTGCTCCTTTTCCCCAAGGGGTCCAATATCACTTTGGCCAAAGTGATTGGGACTTGACATGAGAAGCTACACAAGCTCATGTTTCATCCAGTGAGAGCATTGTTTCATTCTACCAACAGCAGTGACCTATGTGAGTTATGGCACAGGATGATGACACATTTGCACCATGGGGCTTTGAGAGTATTGAGGGAGATTGTGACTAGAGTTCCATATTTTAGTACAGAACACCAAGAGTTGTGCAAGGGGTGTGATTTGGGAAAGTACACCAAGACTACTTTTCCTAGCAGTGGTAGTAGAGCATCAGGTATCCTTAATCTCATGCATTCATATGTGTGTGGCCTGATGTCTTCGGCATTGTTGACTGGTTGTTTATACTATGTTATATTCATTGATGACTTTTCATGGAAGTCTTGGATTTTCTTAATGAAGATCAAAGGAAAGGTCTTCAATTGGTTCCAAGAGTTCAAAGCTCTTGTGGAGAACCAGACAAGGAAGAAAATTAGAGTTCCGAGGATGGACAATGGGGGTGAGTATACCTCCAAGGAGTTCATGGAATTTTGTGCAGGAGAGGGTATCAGGAGAGAGTTGATTGTTCCTTACAACCCACAGTAGCATGGGGTTGTTGAGACAAAGAACAGGGCCATTGTTGGGGCTGCAAGATCCATGCTACATTATCAGGGGATGCCACTATTTCTTTAGGTTGAGGCATGCTACATTGTAGTTTATTTGTAGAACAAGTGTCCACACAGGGAAGTGGGGAGCATGACTCCTGAGGAGGCTTTTTCTGGGAAGAATCCTGAGGTGGGGCACTTTCGAATTTTTGGGTGCATCACATATTCACACGTCCCTTCTGAGAAGAGGAAAGATGGAGCCCATGGCAGAGAGAGGGATCTTTGTTGGGTATAGCAAGACTTCAAAGGCTTTCTGTATATGCCTTCCTTCCTTGAGGAAGAATGTCTTGAGGAGGGATGTGAGATTTGAGGAGGACGGAGCCTTTAGAAAGTCACGAGGGATGAAGAGGGGTGAGAAGTCTTCACCGTAGATTTAGGTGAGTCCCCATCATACTACAGTGACATAGATTTCAGGGCCACTAGTTTCGGTGATGACAGGTTCACAAATGATAGGGCCACATATTTTAGGATCGTAGGTTTTTGGATCGGGTACTCTAGAGTCTACTTCAAGATCACGGTCTTCGGGAGATGGGGTTAATCAGGGACAGTCCCCTCCATGTGACACTAATTTAGAGAGGAGGAATCCCAGGTGGCTTCAGGATACTTTGAGGGAGGCACAGGGTTCAGTGGGGAATCCCAGACAGGAAATGATGGATAGTAAACCTCCCGAGAGGTTTTGCAGCTACATCGCGATGGTGAGTAGCATTCAGGATTCTGAGCCTTCCACTTTTGAGGAGGCTACTAGTACACAGGTTTGGAAAAATTCCATGATGGAAGAGTACAATTCCATCATGAAGAATTATATATGGGAAGTTGTTCCTAGACCTGAGGGGAAGTCAGTGGTGACTTCCAAGTGGCTCTTTAAACTCAAGCATGTTGCAGATGGAATCATTGAGAAGTACAAAGCTCGCTTTGTGGCTTGGGGGTTTTCATAGGTTGAGGGAGTTGACTATGATGAGACCTTTGTGCCGGTTTCTATCAGGTCAGTGATTTCCATTGCAGCAGAGATGGGTTGGAAGATCCACCAGATGGATGTGAAGACTGCATTTTTGAATGGTCTAATATAGGAGGAGGTATATATTGAGCATCCATTGGGCTTTGAGGTGCATGGGAGAGAGTCTCATGTGTGTAAACTGAAGAAGGCATTGTATGGGATGAAACAAGCTCCCAGAGCTTGGTATTCGAGGATTGATGCCTATTTGCAGCAATTGGGCTTTAAGAAGAGTGAGTCTAATCCATACCTATACTTCATTGTGGTTGGAGAGGATCCTCTCATTCTCTTGCTATATGTGAATGACATTTTCATTAGAGGGGCAGAGAGACTCATCACTAGCTGCAAGGAGAGCCTTTCTTTAGAGTTTGAGATGATTGATATTGGACTGATGCACTATTTTTTGGGATTAGAGGTTTGGCAAGAGCCTAGACACATCTTCCTGGGATAGGGGAAGTATATGTGTGACACTCTTAGGATATTTCATATGGAGTATTGTAGGCCCATAACCACTCCCATGATTACCAACTGGAATAAGCTTCATGCTTCTCAGTCATTGTTAGTGGATTCCACTTTATATCGTCAATTGATTGGGTCATTGATGTATTTGATCAATACCATGCCAAATATTTGTTTTGTTGTCAACACTCTCAGTCAGTTCATGGTGGAACCTAGGAGAGTGCACTGGGTGGCAGAAAAACATGTGCTCAGGTATATTTGTGGTACAATAGATTATGGTCTGAAATATTAGAGAGGAGATGGAGTTTGTCTGGTTGGCTATACAGATTCGAATTGGGAAGGATGTGTCAGTGACATGAAGAGTACTTCAGGGTGTTGTTTCAGATTGGGCTCAATAGTTGTGTCTAATTGGTTCAGTCGGAAGAAAAATTCAGTGGAATTGAGTTATGCAAAGACTGAGTATATGGTGGCCAGTCAGGCTAGTTGTGAGGTCCTTTGGCTTCACAAGTTGTTGGTGGTATTGTTTGGTGTGTAGTTGAGGCCTACCTTGATTTACTGTGGTAATCAAAGTTGCATTAAACTCTCAGAGAATCCATTTTTTCATGACAGGTCTAAGCATATCAAGATTCATTATCACTTCATCTATGACTATGTTCAGAGAGGATCAGTGGAGCTACAGTACATATCTATAGAGGATAAGGTTGCAGACATACTCACCCAAGCATTGGGAAGAGGCAAATTTGTATTTTTCAGGGACAAGCTTGGAGTGGTGAGTAACACTTTCCTCGGTAAGAGGGAGTGTTAAAATTAAATTAATAAGTAACTAGGAAAGTGTTTCTCATCACCTATGCGCCTAAGGGGTGAGAAAGTGCCTAATGTGGACCCTAGTCATTTAATTTGTGAGATGAAAATTAAAAGGTGACTTTTTGAGACTTAGGGAAAGTGGGTGAATAAAGTGATTTTATCCCCACCATTGATCTCGTCTAATATCAACAGTTAGATGAGATGACCCTTGATATTCCCTCATGAGGTCGATTAGGGTAAGGAGGGCGCACCCATTGTTGGTGGTTGAAACATTTTTGAGAGAGAGCAAGAGAAAAAATTTCGAGCTTGAGGAAGAGGCCATTTCTACAGAGCTGGGGCACACATTACAAGGCTGAACACTAGCATGGAAATCCATGGAGGAGGTACAACATAAATAGAAGGTCGTATAGTACATATTTCAAGGGTCTATACATCCTTTAGTTGGCACATAAATCAAGAAACATGAGCAGCATTAAATTATGTCTGTATGGTACGGATTTCACATTCTATATGACTGAATTTTTGGCACAGTTTTCAAGGAGGTACAGTCAGCCGTACCGTTCAAATTTTTACAGTTTGTACAGTCACTTTGCTGCACAAAAATTGAGGATATTTGTTGTGTGTGTTTTCTAGAAGTTTGGCATGGTTTTCAAGGAGGTCGTACAGTCATTAAATACTTAGAAATTTTCTACTATTGTTGGCATGAATTTTGAGGCATCCGTACAACCAGTTAGAGGCACAAATATCGAGGAGAAAAACTATATTTTCTTGCAGAAAAATATGGAAAACATTTTGAGGAGTTTAGCTCAGAACTTGTGTGAAGACTTGGCATGGTTTTCAAGATAAGTTTGTCATTAAATTTCTGAATATGAATATGTTGTAACAAAATTTCTCTAAAGCTCACAAATAATAATAACTCCCTCTCTCACTGGTGTTGAGGAAAAGATATGAAATGATCTTACTCAAGCATTTTCAGACTTTACTTGGATAAATCAAAGTAGACAGGAATATAACCCTATGTTTATATCCAACAAAAATAACATCCTAACTCACAAGTATTAATTACGAGTGCTTAGGCTAGTCTTTTATCAACAAAAAGCTTGCTAGAAATTCACTTTTTGTGTAATTTTTTAATTATAACAGTCACTGAAATAAATGTAAGAATAGAAGTAAAGACACCAAGATTATAATCAATACAGATGAGACATAAAGAAATCCTTTATTTCATTCCAATTCGCCAAAGAGTCATTTTCTTTACAAAATCTCATACAGAAATCTTGGACCAAATTCAAACTTAGACATCCCTGATGGAACATACAAAAGGACCTCTAACAGAAAACCAAAACTGAACTCTAAAAGTTGGATCAACTTGCCATAGATTGCTACCCACTTGACTATGCACAATAGCCTTTATCAGTCATGAAAATTAATTCACAAATAGACAAGTCCACATGGACTATCAAATATATATCAACACCTCTGAAAAACAAGTGTCTGAATGATTTGATTTAGCCTTGAATATTGTTGTCTACAATAAGACCCTGCTATCACAAAAGAGAATTAGGCTATGATGAATATATGAATGAATGAAAACTAAACTATCTCAACATAAACTCAAAGAGAGAATTTTAGCATGCTTCTCCTTCTATCCTCCTCTTGTTCCTCCCTTTCCTCTTGCTTTTAACAAATTAGAATTGGTTGAAGTAGTTTAACCAACTCATTAGTTAAGTTAATTAAAAGACTCAACTATCTTTAGTTAGGGGGAAGAGTAATAATTATAATTAAGGGTCATTATTAAATAATAACTAGTAGGTGGGACCCCTTATGACTCCCTTTAGTTCATAACAATCATAACATAACCATTAGTTAAGAAAAATACACCTCCTTGTGCCTCCCATCAACATATTTACATTTGGTAATTTAAACTCATGAAATTTGAAATTATTTCAAAAATAATACTCGTATATCCAAAATAAACATGTTGTCCAAAGATCCATGAAATCAACTATCATAAAAAAATAGATAACATAAAACTCAAAAGACATATTTCCCAGTATGTGAAGAAACCCTTCCTTGATTGTTGTTGTCGCCTCTTGATTTTCTTGAATTTTCCTTTGGCTGTACAAAGCCCTTAGGCTTAATCTCACTGATCACGTGGGAACAATCGTCCCTCAAATGCATCTAGGAAGACAAGGATTTGTCAGAGTCGTTGGAGGGTGAGGAAGGGGTAGTAGTGGCTTTTCCCTTCTCAAGTGCATGGTGGGATTTAGTCTTCAATCTCTTGCTAGCATGGGAGGATTTCACTGGCGAGTGGTTAGGAGAAGCTTGGACAATGGGGTTCAAAGGCGAAGGAGCAGGCAAAGACAATTTGGTCCAGCCACGATGTTGGGAGACTGTCGGGTGGACAATCTCCTGCCATCCATCATTTTCAGGGACCTCAGGTTGTAAGGAGACATGAGGAGGTACAGGGATATCAGGGGCTTGCGGGGATTGGAAAGGAGGCCTTTCAGGCGTAGGTTGGATTATTCCCTGCCCAATCCAATTAAATAATTCGGCATGAAACAATTGGCCAATATTTTCTGAATCATCGTCAAAATGTATGGAGAACCTGGACCTTCTTGGGCCTCGATTCCAGTTACCTCTACCTCTGTTTCCTCAACCATGGTTTCCTTGACTGAAAAAACTCATCCTTCATGCATGATCGATTAAAAAATAGTCTTTTAAATAACCATACATGACAACTCTTAAAAATATGAAATAGATTTGGCTCAGAATGTATCAGACTCATGCAATCCAATCCATACAATTTTTTTTACTATTAATCAACGAGCAGAGGAGTGAAAAAGGGTTATGGGATATGTGAGGGGGTTGTATTGAGAGAAAATATGATATAATGAGGGGGGAAAACATGATCACCGCTCAATGAAAACAATAATCAACTTTAAAGGAACCAATAATACCTCACTAAAATCCACACAAGACACTTCCACTTCCATCTACTTTAACATAGAAATCTCTTGACTGTAATCAATATCAGAAAAGGGAGTGAAAAAATGAATATGGGAGCTGACGGGGTTTGTAATTAGTGGAAAGTGAAATAATGTAATGGAATAAGAACAATTATTGTTCCATCCACCAACAATAATTGTTTGACCAAGTAAGAGATGCATCCACCAACAATCGTTTGACCAAGTAATAGTTCCTATGCATTTAACTAGTTCATTGTTCACTAATCAAATATCCTACAGTGCCATCCCAAGATAGTATGTATTCCACACAATTTGTAAGAGGTTTTTTTCCTTTCATTCACATACTTTGTATTTTATAACAATTCACGCATAGTACCCATTTCCAATCTGTAACTATCAACCACTGCCCATGCATTTCTTCAATCACAATAATACTTCAAAGGTCATGTTTTCAAATTAACAATGAAATCACTATCACTGCAATCGGTCTTATCATTTAAATGCAATGATATTTGTTAAACATGTATAGGCGGTAACTGAAATAATCAAGACTATATTTCCATGCCCGAAATGATAATTAATCATACAACCCATAGTCACCATTTAGACACAAGCTATGCACAGGGTACTTTTCCCAGGCAATGTAGTTCTGCCACTGTAAAAAAAAAGCAGTTCAATGTGACTTAAAATTTGGGCCACCCATCCAACACGACTGTCATCAACAACATGCCTTCTTTAACCAATGGTTAGTTGCAATAAATAAACATGTGAAAACAAATCTATCCATACCACACACATTGTGCAGCTAACAAAACCCCACGATGTGACATTTCCACTTAACACAACAAACACACAGTCACAGTAATAACTCAACATATCGGCTGAGCCATCAATTTAACATAAGATTGTTTCAATTTATTCACACCGCGATCGACTATGTTGTGCACACTCAGGGCTATACAACCAACAAGCACAAGGATACAATGGATATAGTTTCTATATTTATCTAGTTCAATAATCATTCAGCCCCAAGAAAACCAAAGTTACCATGCTCAATATTTCATTTTGCAAAACACCATACACACAGCGCGACATGTGTGCGCACCACCAAGAATTTGTAACCAATACCAGCTATCATCCGAGTAATTATTAGTGAAAATACTAGTGACTGTATATCAACCAAACAATTTTCCATTGTTGTATAAAAAAATCAACCGAACAAGCTATGGTATCTATGTATACCCATGCATCCAATCGAATCGGGGCAGAGGCCCTTTCCATTAGCAATACCGAGCTATTAACATAAGGGGGCTGACTGTATATTTTGAAAGTACAATTGGAAATTAAGGGTTTATCCTTACTATCATAGAAGCAGTAGCCAAATGCCAAACCAACACGACTGTTATACGACCAATTGGGGGAGTCTGTATCCAAGGTAAACGATCATTCATTCAATCCACAATAACCTATAACAACTTGACAGGCACGACAATCTCCTTTATAAAACTCTAGACTGGAGGGTTAAGGGTTTGCCTAGTGGCCATCACCAGCGCAACGGAGCCAACTCCTTGTAATGGTGGAATTTTTGAGGCCAAGTGTGTGCACACAGAGAGAGACATGACTCATTTGAAGACAGGTAACAATCCATGGTAGGGGGCTAAAACAAAAGGTGAGGACATGGAAGATTTAAGAATAGAACACTCACTTCAAGACCTTTAGTGGTGGAAAATGCTGAAGTAAACACACATAGTGATGCAGAAAACCTTCGACCATTAAACCCATGAAATCCTGAGACTAGATTTAGTGACAGTGCATGAAGATAGCTATCCACCCAAGACTTAAACAAACCCCCTCCAACTAAACCAACAAAAGTAACATAGAGCTATCACCCAGGAATACCAATAACCTCTACGAACTCAAAATTATTACAGGAAGAACCATCCACTCTTCATTCAAGAACCAAAATTTCACACAGTTGCAACACTTAGGAAAACACAAACCCGTACACCTGAGCAAGTAATCATTTCATAACCAAATCAGAGTCATGAATGGCCAAAAAATGTGCATACCTGTAATTGAATTCCTTAAAACAAGAGTTGGATGAGCAGTTCCTTCCCTGCTAAAAATTCAAAGAATAACTATAGAACAATAGCCCGACTAGGGTGGCAGCCAACAGGAAGAGTAAAGGTGATTTGTAGTAAATTCACGTCGCCTCCACCCATATCTCATTAACTCAAAATTACATGCCAACAAATTCTCCATTAACACAATTAATCAAACATGTATCGAAATCATCGCCACACTAAAAGCCAGTAGGGCGTTCACCATATACCATTTCATAGCATATAATTCAAACAAAATCACATAACCACCAACGTCCATTACTTTGTCAAATGAGCCACCAACATCCCATTATCCAAGATACCATATGTATATCAATCACATAACTCAATTTGATCGTATTTCCATTAAAATGCTAGCTATGATTTACCATAACCATTAAGTCTTTCAAGCATATAGTCTAGTATCTTCGTCTTTCTCAAAACTGCCCTTCATGGAATTTCACTAACATGTTTGTTGTGTAGGTGTGATAAGAACACTTAGCAATAACATTAATGAATATCATAGGTTGTAGTAACATTAAGAATCAACATTTCAAAAGCTCAACTCATACCAACAACAACAATATCTCATCAACCAACTTAAACCGTGTCGCACATCATCACAACATAAAAAAATAGCAGATATGATCTTCAATACTTCAAGGGGGTGCCACCTACTAGTATTATTTAGTTTTATATTAATAGGATTTAGCAACACTTTGTGGGAGAAACTACATTGACGTTTTTAATCGTTAACAAACTGGCGACTCCACAGGGAAAATTTGTTTCCAATAGATTTAGAACTCAGAAATTATGGTTCTGCAGACCAATAACAGCAGGTCAAGAAGATAAAAACTCGTATGATTATGCAACAGGGGGAAGTGAACGGATTTAATGGAAAGATGACCAGGAATTTGGGAATAATTCATGAAAAGTGTTAAGTATGAGGGTTTTTTACCACTGTATGCATAATCATTTGACTGGAATATGCTCTCTAAATTTTAAGGAGGAAAACTTTAGACTTGCTCTTAAAATCTCGATGGATGAAGAAATGGGAAGAAGAAGTGGGATATAGCTGATTCTTTATAAGACAACAGTAAAAAAATGTAACAATTTCAAGGGCCCTTCAGAGGAGCATCCTGACATATGTGTAATCTTGATTGTTATTATCTAACAATGCTTTGCAGGAGTGTCACCGTGGTAAAATTGATCTGACATCCTATTCGACCCAAAATGATTAAAGATAAGCAAAAAAACAAATAATGACAGAAGTAAAACTGCAGAAACTAAAACAACAGCAATAAAAGACAAAAATGAATCATAGCAAGAAAAAGGATTAACTTAGAAAGCATAAATCAAAGTACTATAAAGAAAAGTAAAGAAGCGCAAAATTTGAAAGCAGAGCTAGGCTACTAGTATACAAGAATCCAATTAGAATTAAAACCTTTCACGTTGGTCCCTCACAATACTTCAAGCGAGGACTGTTTGTGCTGTAGGAAAACCATTGTCTTTGTAATTCCTTTAAAATGTCTGAGTTATTGTCCAAGACAAAAGCAATCTGGAAATGACCCAACACTTGAAATTCTGATGTGATTATCAGCCCCTTGACGCACATGATTAAATCATCAAGATAATCATGGAGACTGACCAATTCATTGGAAGTGGTGTGTATAGGCCGTTTAAAGCTGGTACTTGCATCCAACAAGCCAGAAGGCATGTAGTTGTAAGACATAGTATCACAATTTTTAATAAGAGTCGTTTTGTAAAATTTTGCCCCTTCTACCTTGATTCTACTGTAACCAAACCAACTGTCAAGTAAGGGGTTCAAATGTAACTCTACAATCTGTTGAAGAATGATTCTTGTATAGAGGGGGGGAGAAGGATTTCTCATAATAGACTAACTGAGGGTGTGAAGATGAATGTAGGTTCTAGTATGATCTGTGATCTTTGAAGCAGGTACCTGATTTGGAACTCGTTCAGGGTGGACTAAAAAAACATTCCATCCCTTAAGAAACCTCTCAACTCCCTTCGAAAGGGTGCCTTCAGGGAAAAATTAACAAGTTCTTGTTTTTTCCAAGCTAGCTTCATAATATGTTGAACAAGACCAGGATCAAAACCACGAAGATCCTCATAATACCAAGCAAAAACCTTTTGAGATTCACCAAGTAGCCCGATGGACCCCATCTCTTTCCTAGCAGAACATTGGACATTTATTTTAACATTCGTTGAAGATTCAAGTGTCCTAATGTTCAGGAGGATGGTTTCAAGCACCTTCTTTTGTAACTCCTCCTATTTCTATTTTTCTTTGTTGCCTACAACACTCAATGAAAATGAACTCTCAAGAGGAGTCAAGCCCTCAGGAATCTCATCGTTTTCTATGGATATAATCTCTTCAGGCTCAAGAGGTTAATTTTGAAAGACAACACAAATTCTCTCACCCTTAGGGATGGCCTTCCAAGATCCTTCCTTTTCAGGGATTTATGGTTGATGTAGAGATTGAAAAGCACAATCAGGCCTGTGAGGCAAGCATTGTTGATTAGGAGAGGCTGCAAAGACACCTAACCACTCATCCATTGAATTCAACTCCTTCTTAACATGAGTGATGTTGAAAGATAGAAGGTTTGAGACAAGTGCCCAAACAGTTTGGGAGTATCATTCCATCATCTTGTTTCTAGGAGAGCATATCTTACGTATTAGGTTCACAACAAGCTCATAATTTCAAAACACTGAAAGGTGACCACAACCAAGATTAAGTGCTTTCTCAATGCCTAACAATAAATCTTTGAATTCAGCAGCATTGTTTGTACAAGCAAACTCCAACCTGTATGATAGATTATGAATTCTTCATGCAAGGGAAACCAAGATAATACCAGCCCCATTACATTCGTTAGAGTGTGAACCATCAAAGTGCATGTGCCATAAATCATCATCTAAACAATTCTTTACAAAGGAATATTATCCTCTTCAACAAAGATGGAATACACTCCTAAGCCTTCTTCGATATAGTTTACACTAGACTGCAGAACACTCTCTATGTAGGGTGAAATTATTCCCTCTCTAAGGACTATAATGTCCTTACCATTTCGAGTAATAGATAAATGTGTCCCATCGAGTGAGAGGTACCCACCTATTAGGGCTTGTCAATCTCTTCCCAAAATAATTGAGTAATTTCTTATAGGAATATCAATCACCTGAATGTTGATGATTGTCCTTATCTCAAGATGAGCGCATAAAACCAAGGTTACATCCTTAATCTCACCTACATTTTTTTATTGTAGAATATTATAGGAGAGCATGATTCGGGCGTTTTCATTTGTACAAGACAAGCCTAGATCTTCTATAATAATCTTTGACATTACACTTGGGCCTGAACCGCCATCAATGAGGCAACAATGGGCAATCTTGTCCATGATATTTACATAAATATAAAAAGGGGGATTTTTTACAGGGTATCTAAAATTATGTGCACTTACTTTATTTATAGAAGAATCCTCTTTGACTACCTCTTCAGAAAGATTGGCTACAATGAAATATTTTCCTTCCATGAATTGTTTCAAATGCATCTGTTTTTTAGGGACGACAACCATGTCTAAAAGGGTTGCATATGCTTTTATGTTGGCCAACTGATTCAGGATATTGTATTTGGAATATGGGGCAGAGGGAGTGATTCTTTGATTCTCGAGAGCCTTAGGAACCTGGAGCACAACAACGGTTGAGGAAGAGGTCGGGTTAGAGGCACTGTGGGTAGGATCAAACTTTCCCTTGAGAGCATAGGCTTTTTTTCTAGTATTAATAACCATGACATACTTTGGCTCCGCAAAGTATAGGAAAACGACAGTAGCTTCTTGTCTCTTACCAAAGATCTTATCTCTGGCACTCTTCTTTACCTCACATGTGGTTTCTTTGTGGTGTTCCTCACAAAAGTTACACCAACTCCGACGCAGGATAGCCTTAGGCTAGAAATTGTTTTCAACTGGATTTATAAAGGGGGGTGCAGAAGAGGATGAAGCTCCAGGAGTGAGAGGGGAGATAGTTCCCTTCCGCTCGAATTATATCATACAATTGTTCATATCTCGTACCAGTTGTAAGAGAGATGACATGTCTGTCTATCTAATTGATTCTCCCTGGGGAAGACCATTTTTTCAAGTTGTTCTTCATACTCTGAGAAAGTATGTAGAACGGAACCGAGATTATCAATGGCCTTTTCCTCAAGCCTATGACAGTAGGGAGAAGGCAATGCATTGTAGTAATGCATGAATGTGTCTTGGTTCTAGGGGCAGATAAGTTTGGGGATTTGATTGTACAATTTGGTGAAACGCAAGTTGAAAGACTTGATAGTCTCGCCCTCCTTGTAGGTAACATTATTCTATTCCCTTAAATTCTCAGCTGGGATTTTAGATTTCCCATAAGTGGATCTGAACCAGTAGATCAACTCCTCCCAAGTAGATAGAATATTAGGAGGAAGGTCAAAGAAGTCGGTCGCAGCCTTCCCTTCCAAGAAATTGATAAACAAGCACATGCAAGTGTCATTGTCATTGGCCCCTATGTTATGACAAGCATTAGAAAATGCCACTAGGTGTTCATTTGTACTGACAATGTTGTTTCCTGAAAACTTAGGCAAGTGCTCTTTAAACTTAGGAAGTGAGGGATTAGCAGGTGCTAAGTTAAGAGGAGATGACACATTCCATGGAGTGGTTGTGGTGTCTTCTTCAAACTGAAAAAGTCCATAATTTTTTATGAATTTGGTGGGATTTGTGGTAGATTGGACGGGGATATGGTGGCTATATAAGCTATCGAT
This sequence comes from Picea glauca, assembly GCA_000966675.3. Lineage (NCBI taxonomy): Eukaryota > Viridiplantae > Streptophyta > Pinopsida > Pinales > Pinaceae > Picea > Picea glauca. The sequence goes on along the minus strand of JZKD02S1673753.1, from coordinate 400,672 downwards.
CCATGATGACAATGAATATTGAGAAGATGGAGCACTTCCCGTGACACCAGAGCCTCCACTAGATGACATTTTGTGGATGATAAATGTGGGAAAGAAAGATGAGTTGGATGAATTAGATAAAGTCCTCCTTCGAGCACTTTTTTGGATAGATAACACTACGTTTCTTCTTCCTATTTCAGAAATAGGATTGACTTCAGGTGACAAGCCTCTTCTTCTTCTAGAAGCACGAGAATTTAGGGACACGAAAGAATGCCAAAGCTGAAGAAACAAAAGGGTTATTGCTAATTTCTAGGTTGTCTACGTCTAGCCTCCAATTGTTCTTTAGCACTAATATCTTTCTCAATTGCTGCCCAAGAATGGTTAAGCTCTGCACGGGTTCTGGCGGTGTCTAAAATAGTATGGAATAAATTTAAAGCAATGTTGTTCTGGTCTTGAAGACTGGGCTCAATATTGGGCTTCCTTGCAATAGGAACAATCATTAAAAGTAAAACAATCAAAGAATCAAATTCAGAAAAGAAAGACGTGTCGATGAAAAATCGAATATAAAAATTCACCGGAGAGATATCGAAGATCTCCCTAGTACGGTCCCCAAATAAATGTTGAGGAAAACATATGAAATGATCTTACTCTAGCATTTTCAGACTTTACTTGGCTAAAGAAAAGTAGACGAGAATATCACCCTATGTTTATAGCCAACAAAAATAACATCCTAACTCACAAGTATTAATTATGAGTTCTTAGGTTAGTCTTTTATCAACAAAAAGCTTGCTGGAAATTCACTTTTTGTGTAATTTTATAAATATAACAGTCGCTGAAATAAATGTAAGAACAGAAGTAAATACACCAAGATGATAATCAAGACAGATGAGACATAAAGCAATCCTTTATTTCATTCCAATTCACCAAAGAGTCATTTTCTTTACAAAATCTCATACAAAATCTTGGACCAAAGTCAAACTTAGACATCCCCGATGGAACATACAAAAGGACCTCTGATAGAAAACCAAAAATGAACTCTAAAAGCTGGATCATCTTGCCACAGATTGTTGCCCACTTGAATTTACACAATAGCCTTTATCGGTCATGAAAATTAATTCACAAACAAACAAGTCTACACAGACTATCAAAGATAGATCAACACCTCTGAAAAACAAGTGTTTGAATGCTTTGATTCAGCCTTGAATATTGTTGTCTACAATAAGACCCTGCTATCACAAAAGAGAATGAGGCTGTGATGAATATATGAATGAATGAAAACTGAACTATCTCAAAATAAACTCAAAGAGAAAACCTTAGCATGTTTTTGCTTCTGTCCTCCTCTTGTTCCTCCCTTTCCTCTTGCTTTTAACAAATTAGAATTGGTTGAAGTAGTTGAACCAACAAAATAGTTAAGTTAATTAAAAGACTCAACTAATTTTTTTTTTGTAAGTTAGTAGTTGTATTGGATCTTGAAAACGGTTACAGATGATTAAAAATTCCTATCATACGTGACAGTGGTGCCCTTCTGGGAAACCACCGCTGCCCTTTGTACCAGAAAGATGATATTTCTAGTTATACTTGGCAGTGATGCCCTTTTGGGAAACCACCATTTTCGGTTGTTCAAAAAATAAGGTGTTCCATGTTGATGCCACGCAGGGCAGATACTTTTATCCAGAAACATATAAAATAAGAGTAAAATTCGGCCATCCTTCCCTGTCTGCCTGTGGACAGAGTTCGACGTAAACATTGAAACAAAAAAATTAGAAACCTGGACTGAGCCTAGGCCCAGTGTAGACACGTCGCACCTGTGACTTGCCCTTTTTGCGGTCCACCATTGCTTGTTGGAGGTCTTGGAGGAAGGCCATCAGCTTTTCCACTTGGCTCCAGTGATCGACATCTCTATTCTGCATGTCGAGTGTGATTGTCTTGAGCTCCCTCAGGTCCCGTTTGATGTCGCTCAGGTCTCTTTGAAGGTTCCTTAGGGTGTCCATATCCTGTGCACAATCCTGATAGTTATCGTTTGGAGAGATCA
>JZKD02S1673753.1:350471-360885 GCA_000966675.3 Picea glauca | reverse complement strand
ATTCAATGACCACATTCTCATATATTAAATGACTTCCACTAATAACACATAACTACATTCCCATTGGGTACCTCCCTAGGTACCCCATATTACCTCCCTAGGTATACCACAGTTATTCTATCAAGACAAAGGTAAGGTTGGGTTGGAAGAATGATGTGGATGAGAGCCATCCTTGGTTGATGGCACACTAATGACAAACTAGTGAAATAATAGAAAACAGAGGGAAACAACAATCTACTCAATGAATAATCTGGTGTAAGAAGTTCAATACTTAAAATATCATTTCAAGACATTAGACATGTATCAAAACACAATAACTCCCACAAGTTGCAGAAAAAAAAATCTTCACCAAAGAATTAACTGTTTGACAGGTTGCATATCAGTGAATATAAGTCATACAATAGTTGAAAGGAAATGAGATGTACGTTGAACAAATCAAAAACTGTATTCAAGATAAGAATGAAAACACATGAAGAGTTGAATGAAACATTGTCATCAAGAGTATGTTCACCAAGTAGAGAGATTTAATCCATGCATAAAACGGGTCCAACCAATCTATTGTATTTCTATTCGTTCCTCAAAAAATCGGACCTTTTCAATATCCAAAAACTAACTATTTAAAAGAGTTTCAGAGGCTCATGTCCTTAGGGGACTGAGACCTCAATTTAGAGAACTGTTCGTAAATCAAATAATCAACTTCACTAAGATACTAGACTTAATCAGAAAGAGTGGTTCTTATCACACATAGAAGACCTCTCTTGCATCTAATCTAGGAAAATGTAGTACTTAATCAAATAACAAATAATAATGTCTATGTGACAGAACTGATGCATGTGTTGGAGGAACTAAGTTGACCAAAAATAGGCCCCGGAGTGATAGAGCAGAGCTCTGTGTTGAACGATGGCATGTATGCGAGATGTTGGAGGCTACTGAAGATAACATGGTTGCATGAGAAGAGCATGTTGAAGTGTTCTGGAACTAATCTGCGTCGGCCTATGACCGAGACCTAACTCTCTGTCATACTCTATCTCGCTTGTAACTAACCCTTCTTCTTTCTTTCTCTGTGATGATATAATCATGAACAGGAAGACATGGAGGTGGGCATCCAATAGGAAAAAAATGACACATGAAGGTGGATGACGTAGATGTAGATGAAGTGGAGGGGAGGTGGAGGCGATAGATGTGTATGGAAGACAGATGGCATGCGGTGAGAGGGGCAAAAGTAGTGAGTGGGATGAGTGGAGGCGACGTGGATGTGACACGGTGTCATATAATCACGTGATTGCAGAAGTCGTTGCGGGTGGTTTGGGTCCACACCGCCTTTAGTCCCACAATCCCCCACAAACTACCACATACCCTTCCAACAAAACCATGGTTTAAATTGTAGGACTTCCCTGGAAAATTAACGTTCAGGTAGTTTGCGTCCCCCTAATGAACTATAGTCATCGATCTGATCACGATCTGAGACCTAGGTGACATTCACTTGTTTCAAGGATTAATGGTTCGGTTGATTTGAGATCAACGGTCTATGCTTACTTCGGGAGTCCGGGCTTTGGGACTTTGGGATTTTCAAAATGTTAAGTGTGAAGATCTCCCAGAGGAAAATCATTGAAGTGGTTGATCTTCTTCCATGTGTCTCCGCCGATGTATGGTCCTAATTTATTCCAGGTTTTCGACACTTCGGGCTTCGAGAGTTTAAAATGTTAGTGCTTTGAAACCTCCCGGAGGAAAATCGTCGAAGTAAATGATCTGTCACCACGTGTCCTGATGGATGAATGGTTCAGATTCTCTTCGGAAGTTCGTGTTTTAGGAATTTCAAATGTGAAGCATGAAAAATCTCCCGGAGGAAAATCGCCTAAGTAAATGATTTGTTGCCATGTGTCCCCTTTGATGGATGGTCTAGATTTACTTCGAGACTTTGGGTCTTCAGGAATTTGGGACTTTCGAATGTGAAACCTGAAACTCTCCCGGAGGAAAATCCCCGAAGTGAATGATCTTCTGCCGCGTGTCGTGACCGACGAACGGTCCAGATTCTCTTCAAAAATACGGGCTTCGAGAGTTCAGGAGTTTATGAATGTTAAGCTTGGAAAACTCCCGAAGAGAAAATTGTCGAAGTAGATGGTCTATCGTCGCATGTCATGATTGATGAACGGTCCAAATTCCCTTCAGGTCTCTAGGAGTTTGGTCTTCAGCTCTTCGGAAATTAGTGGATGTAAAGTATGCCAATGTCCTGAAGGAAAATTGTTGAAGTGATTAGCCAATTCTTATCACTAATTAACCTAAGATTAATTCATGTTAAATACTTCAAGGGTTCGGGACTTCTGATGACTCTTGGTGTTAAACTCCACGCAATTATACACCCTGAATGGACGACAGCCATTGATCTGATTTTCTTAATGGATCTTTACCGTTGAAAATTTCCATGTTCATTTCGGCAATCCTGGCATGATAATGACCATTCCGAATGGTTGTGTTTGTCCACAGGCGTTTCTTGTGTATATAAAAGGGCTTGGTCGAGCTGTGGTGAGTTGGATCAATGGAAAATATGATGACAAGTAATTCAAACCAAATTCAGCATATATTTCATCCTTTCAAGAAAAACAGAAAAGAAATGTGCAAAGACTCAAAAACAAATAATGGCCAAGACACTCAATAGTGGTAAACTGACTTAACCAACCAGAAAAAGGAAAAATGATGAAGGCATAGGGAAAGAGAGAGGAGAGGCATGGACAAAAAAAAGGGTAAACTATTATTTTTTGAAGACTTCCAGTTGTGAAGAATTTATCCATATTGATAAAGAAAATAGAACAAAGCTTGAGGCAAAATCCAAGAAGTGTACATTTATTGGATACGGTGTTAATGATTTTGGTTATCTCTTATGGGATTATGAAAATAACAAAATATTTAGGAGTAGATATGCCATATTCAATGATAAGGTCATGTACAAAGATCAGTTGCAAGGAAAGAAATAGGAAAAAGAAAAACCAGAATATGCAATGCTTGATGAGATCACTAGAAAAGAAATTCCAAAGGAACCAGAAAATCAAAATCTACAACAACAAGTACTTCAAACTCCTACAAGTGTGGTTAGAATATCTACCAGGTTAAGTATACCCCCTGAACGATACTCTCCTTCATTATATTATTTATCGTTGATTGATTCTTGTGAACTAGAATGTTATGAAGAGGCAATGCAGGTAGACACCAAAAGGAAGTGGGAACAAGGCATGAAGGAGGAAATGGATTCCTTGGTAAATAACCAAGCTTGGGACTTGGTTCAACTTCCTGTAGGAAAAAGAGCATTGCAGAATAAATGGATTTACAAGTTGAAGGAAGAAGATGGAGGAGAAAAGTGGTACAAGGATAGACTTGTTGTAAATGGTTTTGCGCAAAAGAAAGGTATAGATTTTGATGAAATATTTTCTCCTGTTGTTAAAATGACTTCAATTAGGACTATTTTGAGTCTTGTGGCAATACAATATTTGCATCTTGAACAGATAGATGTAAAAACATCTTTTCTCCATGGGGATTTGGAGGAAGATATTTATATGTAGTAGCCACAGGGGTATGAGGTCAAAGGGAAGGATAATTTGGTATGTAGGTTGAAGAAGAGCTTGTATGGCCTAAAGAAAGCTCCAAGGAAGTGGTATTTGAAGTTTGACAGGTTTATGATAGAACAGGGTTATAGTAGATGTCATTCTAATCACTATGTTTATTTTAAAAAGTTAGAAAATGGAAGCTATATTATCTTGTTATTTTATGTAGATGACATGCTTGTTGCAAGGTCTAATATGTAGGATATAAATGTGCTCAAGAAGAAATTAGCTAATTCATTTGCGATGAAGGATTTGGGTGATGCAAAGAAAATCCTTGGTATGAGAATAACAAGAGACAGGGAAAAATCGCAAATTGACATTGTCTCAGGGTGAGTACATAGAGAAGGTGTTGGAGAGGTTTAGAATGTAGAATGCAAAACCATTTAGTACACCTTTGGCCAGCCATTTAAAATCAACTAAGGAAATGTGTCCCAAGACACAGAAGGAGATAGAATACATGTACAGGGTCCCTTATTCATCAGCAGTTGGAAGCTTGATGTATACGATGGTTTATACAATACCAGATATTGCACATGTAGTGGGAGTTGTGAGTAGGTATATGAACAATCTAGGTAAAGAACATTGGGAGGTAGTAAATTGGATTCTTAGGTATTTGAGAGGTACTACTACTCATGCATTATTTTTTGGAGGTTCAGACATTGATCTACAGGGATATGTTGATTCAGATATGGCAGGTGATAAATATAGCAAGAGGAGAACCACGGGGTATGCTTTTACTATAGGTGGAACAACAGTAAGTTGGATTTCAAAAATGCAAAAGGTTGTTTCACTTTCAACAACAGAGGCAGAGTATGTTGCTTCTATAGAGGCTAGTAAAGAAATGATTTGGTTACAGAGGTTTATGGAGGAATTGGGAAAGAAGCATGAGAACAGTAGGTTGTACTGTGACAGTAAGAGTTCCATTCATCTTGCAAAGAAGTCATATTTCCATTCAAAGACTAAGCATATACAGTTGAGGTACCATTTCATATGATCCATCTTGGAAGATGGACATTTGAAGTTGGAAAATATACACACTAGCCAAAATCCTGCAGACATGTTAACAAAGGGAGTAACCAGGGAGAAACTGAGTTCTTTCTCAGTTTCAATTGGTATTCAAGCATGAAGGTGAAGATGAGAAATTTTCCAGGTCCAAGAAGGTTCATACTCCAACAGATACAATAGCGGTGGAGTTGTTGATATCAGTCTCCAAGTGGGATATTGATGGTTGTGGAGCCTGATTATCTTCCATATTCAGAGGTCTTTGTTTTCAACCGTTTTTATACCCCATGAAGAATTTACACCCCAGAATAATGTACAATATTCCACATGGGGGAGTGCAAAGGGGGGTTACCCCCTCTGCGGGGTTCGGGGGCAAAGCCCCTGAAGGAAAAATTGCCTTGTAAATGTATATTGTAATTTCATTGTAAATTTGGACCATTCAATCTAAGGTCACATATCTAACGGTAGAAATTATGTTAGGGTTTTTTTCCCTAGAAGGAAACCCTCTTTTATGAGGGAAATGTATTGCGGCTAAGGATCATAGTGAATATTGTATTCTGAGATAGGAGACTGTGAGAGAAAGAAGAGGAAATTACAGAAGGTTTGTTGTAGATTATATTCCTTCGATTGTTGGATAATAATAAAAGAAGGACCTGGCAATTTCTTTGGTGGATGTAGTCCACACTGGGTGAACCACGTATATCTGTGTCGCTCTTGTATTGTGTACCTTATGTATTTTATTTCCTCATTTGTTTTATTTTATTGCTCTGCGATCCTTTTTTTCTAACAGGTGGCATATGTGAGGTCCATTTGAAATGATCTTCCAACCTTCTTAGCCCAAGCTCTAGATAACAGCATGCCAAACTTTGGGGGGATGTCGGCCACCACAATGTCCATCACTACACTCTTCATGGGTAATTGTGCTAGAGAAAACACCATATCCTTTATCAATCCCAGGCATTTTACATTCTTAGAATCAAAGGAGTACAAGTCTTGGTAAGGCTTGGTAATGTCCAGAACTAATTCTTCCATAACAACTTTGGGCATGACATTGTGAGAGGCTCCTGAGTCCATAAGACAGTTGTGCAGGATCTTATCATGGACATTTAGAGATATATAGAAAGGAGGAGAAGCATCAGAGCCATCCTCAATGTGTGGACCCACAACAATGGATGGGTTTTCATCCTGTAGACTAATGACATAAGAAGATACACTAGAAGGAGTAGGTTGCAGAACTTTCATGATGGATTTCTTCAAAGGTTCATTTTTTAACAATTATGTCAAAGGGACAGGAATCTTGATTTTGCTCAGCTCATGTTCCAGGCTAAAAGAGGTTGGTGGATTATCATCTTCCATTGTTTTAGGGGCAAGAGGTTTTGATAGTGGAGATGACTGAGTTTTAGATGGCATACCTTTATTTGGATTTGGCTTGCGAGGGACTTCTGCTTGTTTTCCTTGATCAGAGGTGGTGGCCTTGGAAGCTCCATTTATCTTCCTCAAATTGTATTTCTTCTTGGCTTGACCTTGAATAACTCCCTCTTCCCCTATCTAATCATCACATTGATTTGAAAATTGTGCTACCTCATATTTTTGTTGTGTTAAGTGATGTATAATAATCTGTCTCATTGAAAATCACAACAGTATTGTCCACAACAACATTGTCTACATCTATCTCCTCAATATGACTGTTTTAGAAAGGGGGCACTACCCTTTGATCATCCACATTTTTTATTTCTCTCTGCATTACTTGAGGAGCATCATTAGGCCTTCTAAATTGGTTCTGATTTCTATTACTAGCTCCTTGATCTTGGAAGAGGATTCAGTTGGTTTGATTTCATCTGGGATTCTACCATACATTTTATTGAATCTCTTGGTGAAGTGTGAAATAGATTCACCATTCTTTATCTTTAGAGCCCCAAATTCAGTGATGTAATAAAGATAATATCTCCTATCTCCCCATTTCTTTATAAAAGCTTCATCTAACACCTCAATGTCTGCAATGGAGGTTGGAGGAAGACTTCTGAACCATTTTCTGACCTCCCCATCCAGACTCAATACAAACAACCTCATCCACACATCTGAATGATCAATGTTAAAGTTGTCTGCAAAACTATAAAAGGCTACCAAATGTTCTTTAGCAATTATTTCACCTTCCCCATTATATCTTGGTAGATATTTCATGTAATATGTGGTTGGGAGTGCATGTAAAACTACAGGTAGCACTAAGGGTGCATATCTGGAAGCAATTACAACATCCATCCTATTAACGGCCATGGCTTGAACAATAGGAATTTGCAAATTTATGGGAGATACAGGAGTGGATGCAGGACTGGATGTTGAAGTGGACTCAGGATTAGGTGATTTCTGAGCCCCTTTGGAATTATGATTCTCAAGGCTAGCAAATTCAAGCTGCTTGTGATGATGGTTTGAAGTATTCTCTTGGTGTGCATATTTTCTCTTGAGTGGGAAAGTGTATCTCTGAGCTACAGTGGATTTCCTTAGTTTCCTTTCTAGCTCAGAGCCTATTGTGTTATTCTCAGGGTTAGAATCGGCCTTCTTGGCTTTATTATTTTCAGATTTGGATCTGTTGAATCCCTTTCTGGGCACCAGTATTTCTTCTTTAGATTTTACTCAGTGAATTCATCAGGTGAAAGATGGAAGTCTGTTGGTGTCTGGTCTTTGTTCACCATCAAAGGTCAGAGATGATAAATTTTCGTTCTTCCAGGGAAAGATATTTCGTTACTCTGTTCCCTGGCAATGGTGCCAGAAGATGTTGGTCCTAAGGTTTGCACCTGACTGCTAAATGGCAAAGCTAGGCCACCTATCAGTTTAGAATGGTTGATTCTTTTAACTTTTTGTTGGTTGGTCAGAGGGTTATTCTATGAAGAAAAAGGCAAGGCTGGGTTGGAAGAATGATATGGATGAGGTCCCTCCTTGGTCGATGGCACACTAATGACAGACCAGTGAAATAATAGAAAACAGAGGGAAACAACAATCTACTCAATAAATAATCTGTTGTAATAAGTTCAATACTTAAAATATCATTTCAAGACATCAAACATGTATCAAAACACAGTAACTCCCATAGGTTGCAGAAAAAAAATATTCACCAAAGCATTAACTATTTGACAGGTTGCATATCAATAAAAATAAGTCATACAATAGCTGAAAGGAAATGAGATGTACGTTGCACAAATAAAAAACTGTATTCAAGATAAGAAATAAAACACATGAAGAGTTGAATGAAACATTGTCATCAAGAGTATGTTCACCAGGTAGAGAGATTTAATCCATGCATAAAACGGGTCCAACCAATATGTTGTATTGCTATTCTTTCCTCAAAATATCTGACCTTTGCAATATCCAAAAACTAACTATTTAAAAGAGTTGCAGAGGCTCCTGTCCTTAGGGGACTGAGAACTCAATTTAGAGAATTGTTCGTAAATCAAATAATCAACTTCACTAAGATACTGGACTTAATCATAAAGAGTGGTTCTTATCACACATAGAAGACCTCTCTTGCATCTAATCTAGGAAAATGTTGTACTTAATCAAATAACAACTAATATTGTCTCTGCGATAGAACTGATGCATGTGCTGGAGGAAACGAGTTGACCGAAAATAGGCCCTGGAGTGACAGAGAAAAGATTTGTGTTGAACGAAGGCATGTCTGCGAGTTGTTGGAGGCTACTAGAGATAACATGGTTGCATGAGCAAAGCCTGTTGAAGTGTTCTAGAACTAATCTACATCAGCATGTGACTGAGACTTAACTCTCTATCATACTTTGTCTCGCCTGTAAATGGCCCTTCTTCTTGCTTTCTCTACCTTGAATTGATCGTGAATAGAAAAACGTGGAGGCGAGCATCCAATAGGAAAATAGGACACGTGAAGGTGGATGACACGGATGTAGATGAAGTGGAGGGGAGGTGGAGGCGATAGACGTGGGTGGAAGACAGATGGTGCATGGCGAGAGGGGTGAAAGTAGTGAGTGGGATGAGTGGAGGTGACATGGATGTGATGCGGTGTCATATAAGCATGTGATTGTGGAAGTCGTTGAGGGAGGTTTGGGTCCACACCACCTTTGGGCCCGCAATCCCCCACAAACTGCCACATACCCTTCCAACAAAACCATGGTTTAAATTGTGGCACCTCCCTAGAAAATTAACGTCCGGGCAGTTTATGTCCCCGCAATGAACTATAGTCATCGATCTGATCACGATCTGAGACCTAGGTGACATTCACCTGTTGCAAGGATCAATGGTTCAGGTTGATTTGAGATCAATGATCTGTGCTTACTTAGGGATTCTGGGCTTTGGGACTTCAGGAGTTTCAAAATGTTATGCGTTAATATCTCCCGGAGGAAAACCATCGAAGTGGTTGATCTACTTCCATGTGTCTCCGCCGATGTATGGTCCTGATTTATTCCGGGTTTTTGGCACTTCAAGCTTCGGGAGTTTCAAATGTTAGTGCTTCAAAACCTCCTGGAGGAAAATTGCCAAAGTAAATGATCCATCGCCACGTGTCCTGATGGATGAATGGTCCAGATTCTTTTCGAAAGTCTGTGTTTCAAGAGTTTCAAATGTGAAACATGAAAAATATACCAAAGGAAAACCGTCGAAGTGAATGATCTATTGCCACGTGTCCCCTCTGATGGATGGTCCAGATTTACTTCGAGACTTCAGGTCTTTGGGAATTCGGGACTTTCGAATGTGAAACCTAAAAATCTCCCAGAGGAAAATCGCCGAAGTGAATGATCTGTTGCCGCGTGTCGTGACCAACAAATGGTCCATATTCTCTTCAAAAATCTGGCTTCGGGAGTTCGGGAGTTTATGAATGTTAAGCTCAGAAAAATCCCAAAGTGAAAATCGTCGAAGTAGATGGTTTGTCGCTACGTGTCATGATCAATGAATGTTCCAGATTCCCTTCGAGTCTTCGGGAGTTTGGGATTCGGATCTTTGAGAATTAGTGGATGTAAAGTATGCCAATATTCCGAAGGAAAATCGCCGAAGTGATTATCCGGTGCTTATCACTAATTAACCTGAGCTTAAGTTGTGTTAAATACTTCAGGGGTTCGGGACTTCTGATGACCCTTGGTGTTAAAATCTGCATAATTCTGCACCCCGAATGGACGAAAGCCGTTGATATGATTTTCTTGATGGATCTTTACCATTGAAAATTTCCTTGTTCATTTCAGCAATCCTGGCCTGATAATGACCATTCTAAATGGCTGTGTTTGTCCGCAGGTGTTTCCTGCATATATAAAAAGGCTTGGTCAACCTGTGGTGAGTTGGATCAATGGAAAATATGATGAAAAGTAATTCGAACCAAATCCAACATATATTTCATCCTTTCAAGAAAAACATAAAATAAATGCATGAAGACTCAAAAACAAATAAGGGCCAAGACACTCAGTAGTGGGAAACTGGCTTAACGAACCAAAAAAAGAAAAAATGATGAAGGCATAGGGATAGAGAGAGGAGAGGTAGGGGATGCATACCTAGGTTACAACACCAAGATCACCATACTTTTGTTGAGCTAAGAGCTTAGGAAGGTTGGTAGTGTGATAAATATTTTGAAAATGACATCTAATATGGGTATAGGCTGGACAATCTAAGAGAAAGTTATTTTCATCTTCAACCTTCTTAGTGTCACAAAGGTAACACACTCTTTCATCCCATGGTGTTTTAGGAATTGGCCAATGCCTGGTTTCACTATGGAGCTCGTGAGAATTTGTTCTTATCTTAGCAATGCTTATTTTTTTCTTTACACTTGGAAAAACAGATAGATAATTTTGATCTTCTAGATTAGGGTTGAT
>JZKD02S1673753.1:336019-349908 GCA_000966675.3 Picea glauca | reverse complement strand
TTCTTATCCCAACTCCAAAGATCATCTGATTTACAATTGTTTTCAAGCCCATAATAAGCTTTCCATCCCCCAATAATCCTTTTCTCAATGCTACAATTACAATTGAGTTTGTGGTAAATATCAATTCCAAGATATTTGTATGAAGTCACTTCCTCCAAGTTGTTGCTTTCATATACAAAGGTATCATAAGGGATCTTATTGGATTTCATAATCATAACCTTAGTCTTATCAGTATTAACAGTCATACCCATATTGGAGAAAAAATCCTTGACGATTCTTAGTTGGTTTTGAATATCATGGGGAATCCTTGCCATAAGAACGATATCATCGGCATAAAGAAGAAGATTGATGACTATACCAGTGAGAGTAGGGCCAACACAACCTTATTTTTCCAAGCATTCTTCTAACTTGTCAATGTATATGCCAAAAAGGGTAGGGGACAAGGGACAACCTTGTTTGACTCTGATATTGTAGTTAATCTCTTTTGACCAGCCCTCAATGTTTTTAAACTTGGCAATAATGTTCTCATACATCCTTATTGCAGTAGTGCTCAACTCGAGAGGAACTTTTATCTCTTCCAACCTATCTAAAGATTTTTCCTAGGAACCATGTCAAAAACTTTTCTAAAGTCAACAAAACAACAAAAAAGATTGGTTTTAGTATTGAACAACTCCTCTGCAATGATCCTAAAGGTAACAATATGTTCCACAGTTGAATGATATCTCCTAAACCCAGCCTGGCCTTTAGCTCTTTTACCGTGAATTTCTAGCCAAAGGATAATCTTCTTTTCCAAAATAATTCCATAAAGCATGACTAAAATCGGGCTAATCATAATGGTCCTATAATTAGAGGGAATGTTTCTATTCCAATTTTTTTAAATAGGAACAATGAGGCTTTGCGTCCATGGTTTAGGGAAGCCCTGCTTGACTGCTAAATTGAAGAGATTTTGTATGTGAGGGATAAGGATTGGCCCTCTGATTTTAAAATTTTCATCTTGGTAGCCTTCAATGTCCTTAGATTTCCCATTTGTGAGTCGCTTAACCCCGAACTCTATGTCATCTAAGGAAAAAAAAATTTCCTTTGTAGGGACAATAGGAATGGTGTCCATGGCATTAGAGAACTTGTAAATACTTTTAAGGTAGGACTGAGAATTTGGGCTCATAGAAAGATTCAAGACTAAATATTTGTAAGTGAATCGATACCCTCTTTTGGATGCTCACGATCTGTAGTGGCATTAGTCATTGTGATCATTGAACATGAAGTGGTGTTACCATAATTTTTATTACCTGTATTAGTCATATAACTCTCTGCAAAGGAAGAAGTGGGTTGAGTTCTTAGACAAGTATTGGTCATTGAAAGATTATTTATTATTATTTTTGACATTGAGTGATTGAGGGAGTTAGAGGGTGCATTTATGGAATATATATTCATTGGAGTTGTGATCATATTGTTAGAATTGAAAATGCAGAAAACACAATTCACATATGATAATTAACAATCACACAGATAAGAAACACAGGGATTTCACATGGTTCACCCAAACATTGGGCTACATCCACCAAGCATAGGCATCGATTGTCTTATTATTCAGATCATGGAGATTACAACAGACTTACAAGTTCTCACTCTGTCTCTCTCTCTTTGCCTCTACAGGCTTACATGTATTTATATACATTTACAAGAAACTGTTTATTAAATGTAATCCCTATCCATATTCTAACTTGGTTTATTTAGTTGCAACCAACGCAGAATAATAGGATCCAATTCCATCCTTGGAGGAATTCGTTGTCACCAAATCCCAACAATCTCCACCTTGACAACAATTAACCTAATACCTTTCTCCTTCCTTTTGTTCTTCACCTTTTCTGCAAGCCAAGAGAAGCCAAGCACCACTGCAACTTCTCTAATAAAATTGGTTTCATGATCTCGCCTGTGTGACTTGCACGAGTTTCGATTTCCTGAGGGGTCACTCCACCTCCAACATGTCTTCCACAACTATGTTGTGAGACATATTTAGTGATAGATCTCCTCCTATCCAAAACACCTGTAAAATATACATTACAATTATCACAGACCATCTCACTGTAACCATTATAGGTGGCAATTGTGCTTCTCAAATGCTGAAGCACCCATTTCACTGTAGCACCTGAATCTGTCACGTATCTGACAACATCATTAGCATGTGAAACATCTGGTCTTAACCATTTCATCACATACAACAGACCTCCTACTAAACTTACATGAGACATAACCTTTTCTTCTTTATAGATAGGACCTATGCTTGAAGAACACTTATAATGGAAAGCAAGAGGGATAAAATCTGGTTTTACAATGTTCATACTGAACTCCAACCATAACTTACCATTACCATCTCTATGTATTTCCATGCTCATAACTTGTTTTTCTGCTCCTTGATCACTCATCTAAATTGTCCTGTCCACCTGAGTCATTTTCTTACTGATTTTATCCATGCTTCGGCTTGCATCAAGCATATCATCAGCAAATAACATCAAGACTATGAATGTACTATAAACTGTATAGTAATTCCTACCCTTTGAAATATTTGACTCACTATGAAGGATTCAAACCTCTTGTATATTTTCCTGGGTACCAATAGGCCATACAATGAATTATCTAGCATGCAAATAAATTTACCATTGTGATCTTGAATCAACCCTTTTGGTTGTTCCATACATACTATATCTCTGTCAATTATGACCTTGTGAGAAGTAGGATCTCACACACAAAATCCCTTTATACCACCATCACAACTTGCAAAGATATAAAACAAGCAGGAATTCAAAAACAAAGATTTTAAGTCTAGAAATGATTTACCGCTTACCATTACCTACAATTATTTCTTTCTCTTATGACCTTGATGCTTCTTCCATAATCAAGAAGATACATATGTCACTTTAGATGCCACTTCCGTACTCCCTTATAGCTTATAAAGGTTATCAACCTTTGTTGCCTTCATCACTACTAAACTACCTTTCGACAATGTGAGAGCTCCACCTTGACCTGTATACTTATATCCACAAGAATCCAACACTCCCAATGAAATCAAATTTGATTTTAGCTCAGGTACATATCTAACATCTGTTAATTCCCTAACAATACCATCGAACATCYTGATTCTAATACTGCCAACCCCAACAATTTTAMAGGGAATACCATTTCCCATAAACACTACACCCTCATCAACAGATTGGTAAGAAATGAACCAATTTCTATGTGAGCACATGTGGTGGGAGGCACCTGAATCTAACTGTCATTCTTCTTGATTTTTTAAATTACTAGAAATAGATAAAACTTGATCAGTCATACCTGAATTTGTTACATCCAAATTTGCTTCCTTCGTAGAGTTTTCCTCAGATTCCTTTCTCTTCCAACAATCTTTCCTCAGATGTCATGTTTTGCCACAATACCAGCATTTTTCTTTACCCTTTCTATGTCTTGACTTAGATCAAAAAAAACTTCTCTCATTCTGCTCTTTAGTTCGACCTCTGACCAGCATCACCTCTAAAGTTGAGGTTTCTTGACTAGATTTTCTTCTCATCCCCTGAGGGAACAAAGCTCCCACAACAGAGTCATAATCTAAAAGATATATTGAGCTAAATCTAATAGAGGTTACTAGATTATCCCAAGACTCAAGCAACGAACACAATAGTGTAATAGCCTTATCTCCATCTTCGAATTTAACTTCCATACTAGTCAATTGAACTATAAGGGTATTGAAGGTATCTAAATGGTCAGCAACTTTTGTACCTTCCTTCATCTGCAAACTATACAATTGTCTCTTCAAGTAGATTCTTCTCGTCAAGGACTTCATCATATATAGACTTTCCAACTTGCTCCATAAGCATGATGTTGTATCCTCTCCTACGATATTAAACAACACATCATCCGCTAGACATAAACGAATGGTACTAAGAGCTATTGCATCCAGATATTCCCATTCCTCATTCATCATGGTTGTTGGTTTCTTTGACTTGCCTGCCAATGCTTTTTTCAATCCTTGTTGCACTAGTAAATCCTGCATCTTGAGATTCTAGAGCTCAAAGTTGCTTTTACCGCTGAAATTTTCAACTTCAAACTTCAAACTCTGCATCTCAGCCATTAGCACAAAATCTCCTAATACCCACTGCTTATAATAACCAAGGCCCTTTAAAAAATATGTGGAGGAATAATGGTTTAAATTCCACAAGGTTTAATAAAAAGGTTTAATTAAAAAATCCTTTTACCAACCTCACCTTTAATTTAAAAAACAAAATTCACCTTTTAATTCACTTTATACCTTTTACATACTATATTCCAAAATATAGTAAACATTTTAAAGTAGTGTCAATGTGACTTATTTGTTCACGTTTTCAATTTTAAAAAGGAAATTCAATTTTGAAAAATCCCAAAAAACTCCATACCTTAAGTTTTCACAAAACCATACGAAATTTTCTTTGAGGAGATCGACACTCCTTCATAATGGGTGGGGGAGTGCTAGTTTCAAGATCAACGCTCCCTTAGGGTTCATGGGAGAGCACTAGCACTCCTTGAATGTGGATGGGGAGTGTCGACACTCTGTGGTGTATGATACAGGTGTGCGTAGTTCACGAAATTTTCAATTTCATAAGTGTGAGTGCATCGGTGTGCCTCTATCAGTGCCTAGGGAGTGTCGATGACATGCTTCTCACTCAATTCACCTTCTTGCACCATGGATCTCACCTCACTGATATCCAATGCAGCTCTGATACCACTTGTTAGAATTGCAAATGCAGAAAACACAATTCACATATGATAATTAACAATCACACAGATAAGAAACACAGGGATTTCACGTGGTTCACCCAAACATTGGGCTACGAACACCAAGCATAGGCATCGGTTGTCTTATTATTCAGATCATGGAGATTACAAAAAACTTACAAGTTCTCACTCTATCTCTCTCTCTTTGCCTCTACGGGCTTACATGTATTTATATACATTTACAAGAAACTGTTTATTTAATGCAATCCTTATCCATTCTAACTTGGTCTATTTAGTTGCAACCAACGCAGAATAATAGGATCCAAATCCATCCTTGGAGGAATTCATTGTCACCAAATCCCAACACATATGAGGGATGGATATCTGCTATCTCCTTGGCCAATCCACTAATAATATGACTTTGTTGCTAGATAAGTTGAATCTGGTGCTAGAGTAATTGTTGTTGTTGTTGGAAAAGTTGAATTTGCATATTTTTGAGAGAAACATATTCACTTTGTTACTTTTTGTGAGGCTCCATGTGTGACACTGAACAAAAAAAATTATGGTTGCATGTAGAGGAAGTAGATCCTTGTAATGTCTATGAAAATTTGAAGAAGAAAAAAGGAATGGACCCCTGTAATGGCTACGGAAGCCCGAAGAAGAAGAGAATAGATCCATCGAATGGATACCTTGTAGTGGCTACAAAAGGTGGATCTCTAATACTAATTGGTATGAAATGAAACATCATAGTATCTAAACAATAATAAAAATTATTATTTCATTGTAAAAAATATGATATGTTTTACATAGAATGGTCGTCTTTATACATGCATACAAAATAGGGACATCATGTTTGACTATGTCTCTGTTTTTATTTTATATATATATGTAACTACTTAGTTACTAATTAAGTTATACTATTTACTATCCTCCAATATCATCTACTAGTAACCTCTAGTCAATGTGCATATGTATGAGTGTTAATGTGCAATCATAGGGATGACATCATCGATTACATCTATGTGTAGTATATGTGAATGTATTTGAAATTGTACACAGTTTGAAAGCCTTTGAGTGCAATTGTATAATGGTTAATTTATAGGGACACCCAAGCATTTTACTATACAACAAGGTATTCCAATTCAACTCAATTTTCATTTTCATTTTCACAATTAAAAAACAAAAACAAAAATAAAATCAATAATGGAGACAATAAGCCCCGGATGGGGTGACACACAGCTATAGGGAGACAGGTGGATCCGCACCCGGCCCCGTCATAAATGCCGACGACTGCCACCCACGAGCATGACTTAACGATGGGGGACGGCCATCGCTGCAGTTTCAGGGTGGAGGGACCTTTCCCTCGAGCGATAAGGTACGATTTTAATGGTTCAGTAATAGCAAAGGTTAATTGCGAGAGGATGGATTCAGCTCCTGTTCATTTCATTTTCAATTCGCCCGGTAAGAGCAGGTCTGCACCTGCCAAGGCCTTGTTTATAGCCCGAATGCTCTGGTGTTTGGCATTCACCGCGCATTTTGCATCCTGGCATTATGCTCTCTCGCTGCATTTCTTTCTGCATTTAACGAGACTGAGCTCCCTTGCACGCGATTCATACCTGCAACTGCTCTTCTACCTTCACCGGCAATTGCTTTGCGCCCTCTCCATGGCCCGAAAGAGAGGTAAACCTCACCATGGCTCGGCCTGGGAGCGCATAAGGCGTAGCGGCTTCATAAGGAACAACTCGAACGGGCCCTGGCTCTTGCAACATCAATTCTTCGGAAGAATGCCAGAGTAGATAAACGGGCTCGGATTGCCACCATTGCTGAGTCTGGAGCTGGGTGCAGCCGTGATGTCAAGGAGAAAGTGTCGGGAGCGAGGCAGGAAGTCGGAATTGAGGAGGAGTTTCCCCCCTGCATTGTGGAGGAAATCTCGTTTGTCGAGGACCTGACGACTATGGAGTTCACCCGAGTGGCAACCAAGAGGGAGGACTGCAAGCCCACTCCGGCACTGGTTGATTACATCCCCGGATGTCTCATGGAGGAAATACCCTGGCCTGGTAACAACAATTGCAGTTGTCATAATGCGGGCACGAAGGTTGCAGAAGATGCAGTGGAACAGCGGCTGTTAGATGCAGGTTCTGGAGCGGCGGTGGACGAGGGTGGCAGCATGCATGGCTCACTCATCCAGGATGAACACCTCGCTCTCATTTTTTACCTCCGTGGACACTTGGATGATCTGGAGTATCGGGCCCTCTGCATGGGTCAGAGAATGGACATGCTACTCGACGCATTTTCCAATGCACAAACCAAGCGGAAATGTCCACTCTGCTCGCAAGCCTATGCCATCCTGGTTGGGACCACGCGGCAGACGGGCGAGGATTACAGGTCACCAGACACCTAGGTTTTTATATTCTCTTGGTTCTTAGTTTTTATGTTACTGTTTTATATGAACTTAGACCAAAGGCATCTGTCCTGGTTTCCTCCGRGCAGGACAGATGCCACTCYGTTTTTATGTTTTATAAYGMTATTGCTACTCACTCCCTATACTTGYTGGTTTCCGAAAATCGGCAGCATTTTGGGTGATACCAGACCTACTCTTTTGTATAACTCTGTAAAAGTTTTGTCTATCTAATATAGCAGGATCCACACTTTTTTATTTAAAAAAAAAATAATGGAGACAATAAATAATGAAGAGGGAGAAAAAGCGTTATCTTACCTCGATAATTTTTGTCTTTCCTTGCCTTCATGAATATTTGTATTTTATCCTCTTGTAGAAACACCTCATTTTCCTCTTGTCTCATTTGAAATTTTGAAATGAAAAAACCCTCACTTTTTCTTGTTTTTAAGAGTTACATTGTAAGTTTTCTTGCCTCTCTTAATAAGTTAAAAAATATGAATTATTTTTCGTTCCTTTCGTGTATTAGGAGAACTAGTGCTTCCATACCTAAGAGGAGCACCAATGCTTATATACCTATGAGGAACATTGATGCTCCAAGATTAGTAGGGTAAAATAATATGTTGTGTAGAGAAACCTCACGAACCTAAAAATAAAGGAAGGTGAAAACCCCTATGGATATGCACCCTTGTTGCACAAAACTGTATGTCTTTCTACATAAAACTTGTCCCTTAATTGTTAGCCATATTTATTGATGTAAAACCCTAAAACAAATCCACCATTAACTTGCAAAATACAAGCAAAACCCTCAAACCAACAAAAAATAAACAATAGTGAGAAATGGAAAATAACATAAATAAAATAAAATGTCAATTGGGTTTAGCTTGGGTGGTTGGGAGGAATGATTATTATCCTCCCCACCCAGGTTCAATTCCCGCACTGCAATACTACTTGCATGTCCTTTCATTTGTTTGTTATTTGTCTAGATATTTTTATTTTATAAATGTTTTAACATGGTAATTTAATTTTGTTTTTTCTTAGTTTTGTTACATAAATTGTTAAAAAATGTTATTTTTCCTTTTTCTCTCTTTCTGTCTAATTGTGACCACAAAAATGCTTTATTTTTGTTTAATTGTGGCCATAAAAATGATTTATTTGATATAGAATTTTAAACAAAAAATTTCCAAAATGTGAATGTTTTTCATTATATCTAATATCTAATTTTTAAATGCATAATTTTTTCCTCAACATTCAAAAGTAGTGTTATTTATCTACAACTACCATAGATGCAATTGAGATAAAAAAAAGTGTTTAAAAATAATACTTTACATTGTAATAAAAAAGTATGGCACCCAAAATTAATTAATAATACACAATTAGATGAAAAATCATAACTTTAAAAAAATAAATGATATATAGCATTTTTAATATTGTTAAAAATGAAAAATTTTAAGTTTGTGAAGTTTAACAAATAAATTATTTTCAGAAAAATAAGAAAAGACACCATTGAAAAAAATAGACATTTTAGACCAAAATAAAAATAATAAAAAAAAACATTTGAAAAATGAAATGTTGATACTTTATAGATAAGAAGATTTAAAATGTAAAGGGTGCTACTAGTAGCATCACATTTTGAAACTAGGGTAAAAATAGCTAGTAAATGTGATCTCTAAAATAATGGGAACTTTGGAGGGTTCTTGTAAAGTTGGTAACTATGTTTTCTACCCTAGTTGCAAGAAAACTCAAACCTATGACTATCTACCCTAACCGAGCTCTAGATGGCCATATTTGTGCTAAGAGAGATTTGGATCCCTACAAAGGAAATCTAGGCTATGAATTAATAGACTTGCCCCGAAAATTGTTAATTCCTCCTTCATTTGTTAAGGTAGTTTTTTGAGGAATGGGATCCTAGGGTGCATGATCTCTCTTTAAATTGTTGTTGTGGAGAGTGAAATTGTCTCCCTCCTTCTTGGGCTAGGACAAGAAGTGTGTTGGAGAAATCATGGTGCCATTCTTCCCATCAATCTGTTGATTGTAATGTGTTGTCCTAGAGTATACAGTGATATCCCTTCTTCCTTGAATTGAATCACTGTAGAACATGTCTATATAACCCCGTCTACTTCTTTGCTTAGGTTACTAGGGCCAATGGATTTATGCCCTAATTCTTTGCCAATGAAATGTTTCCTTCTCCATGGAATTTATGAGTGTGTATTGACTATGACTTGAATGAATATTGATTGTCCTTTCTCCTAGTTGTAGTTGGGACAAGTGTCAATGACATACCTAGATATGAAATACACACACAAAAATCTTTCCACAACTAACGAGGTTAAGACCAAATAACACAACTCATTATCAAGCATAAAAAAAACCCATACTCATCAATAATTAGGAACACTCAAGCATATCCACATGTCAAACTCATAAAATGAAACCAAAGTAAACTATTGTTAAACTAATAATCAACACAATGTTGTAGGCTACAGAATTGGTCAGTTTAGCAAGTACTATCATTATATCTAATTTTTAAATGCATAAGTTTTTCCTCAACATTTAAAAGCAGTGTTATTTAGCTACAACTATCAGAGATGTATTTAAGTTAAAAAAAAAGTGTTTAAAAATAATACTTTACAATGTAATAAAAAAGTATGGCACCCAAAATTAATTAATAATACATAATTAAATGAAAAATCATAACTTCAAAAAAATAAATGATAAATAGCATTTTTAATATTGTTAAAAATGAAAAAAATTAAGTTTGTGAAGTTTAACAAAGAAATTGTTTTCACAAAAATAAGAAAAAACACCATTGAAAAAAATAGACATTTTAGACCAAAATAAAAATAATAATAAAAAAAACATTTGAAAAATGAAATGTTGATACTTTATAGATAAGAATATTTAAAATGTAAAGGGTGCTACTAGTAGCACCACATTTTAAAACTAGGGTAAAAATAGCTAGTAAATGTGATCTCTAAAATAATGGGAACTTTGGAGGGTTCTTGTGAAGTTGGTAACTATGTTTTCTACCCTAGTTGTAAAAAATCTCAAACCTATGACTATCTACCCTAACTGAGCTCTAGATGGCCATATTTATGCTAAGAGAGCTTTAGATCCCTACTAAGGAAATCTAGGCTATGAATTAATAGTCTTATCCCAAAAATTGCTAATTCCCCCTTCATTTGTTAAGGTAGTTTTTTGAGGAATGGGATCCTAGGGTGCATGATCTCTCTTTAAATTGTTGTTGTGGAGAGTGAAATTGTCTCCCTCCTTCTTGGGCTAGGATGAGAAGTGTGCTGGAGAAATCATGGTGTCATTCTTCCCATCAATTTGTTGATTGTAATGGGTTGTCCTAGAGTACATAGTGATATCCCTTCTTCCTTGAATTGAATCAATGTAGAACATGTCTATATAACCCTGACTACTTCTTTTCTTAGGTTACTAGGTCTAATGGATTGATGCCCTAATTCTTTGCCAATGAAATTTTTCCTTCTCCATGGAATTTATGAGTGTGTATTGACTATGACTTGAATGAATATTGATTTTCCTTTCTCCTAGCTGTAGTTGGGACAAGTGTAAATGACATACCTAGATATGAAATACACACAAAAAAATCTTTCCACAACTCACAAGGTTAAGACCACATAACAAAACTCATTATCATGCATAAAAAAAACCCATACTCATCAATAATTAGGCACACTCAATCATATGCACATGTCAAACTCATAAAATGAAACCAAAGTAAACTATTGTTAAACTAATAATCAACACAATGTTGTAGGCTACATAATCGGTCAATTTAGCAAGTACTAGGTTGAATAATGGACAAAACATCAATTCTTTAGGGAGGTTAGTTATACAAAATGGATGAATATGGGATAACTCAAGAGCCCATCATACCCATAGATTTAGAGGTTTGCACGACCTCATGCAAAAAGGAAGGAAAACTGAAAAGAAGTGAATGAGAATGATTATGTTGTTGACTACTTCTTAGTCAACCTTATTTTTTAATTATTCTTTGTCTACTACTAGTATTGACTCCACTTCAACCTCTATTGTTGTTGCCAATTCGATTTCAATTTTAGTATCTATTGACTCAATCTTGAGTACCATTGAAATTGATGATTTTGTCTTTGGTATTGTAGTTTTTAATGACTATGTTCTAGTTGTTTTTGCTACAGATACTTCTTCCCTTACTATCGAGGACTCCAAAGATTCATTCATATTGGGTAAACATGGAACAATCTGGAATTGTAAAGCTATCTCCTCCTCCATAGAAATCTATGTGTCATATCATGCAACACTTAGATCATAGGCTATGGGGTAGTTTTGTTTTTCTTTGTGGTGATAACATGAAAATTTCCCAACCTCCTTCAATATAGCCTTCTCGGCATCAATGCTAGGTTAACTTGGCATCCTAAAGGATGTAATATGGTGAAGTAAGAGAGGGAACATGTACTTTAGACCTATCCAGTTGGAGGTGATTTTTTGAATAACTTCATTATATAATTCAACTCTATAAAGAGTTGTCTTTAGAAAAGGTAGTGAGTGCAATTCTTTCCACTACAACTGCTTTGCAAATGCTTACCATCTTAGCTCTATTTGTCTCAATGCTTCCTCCCCATAAGTGTTTATTAATGTGTTTCATTTTGTTGCATCCTCTAACTTCCTCCTCTCTAGCATTGGATGGGTGAGTGGGTCTATTATAGCTTGTATGTGGTTCCTTTAGAATTCATCAAGTCTCGATCCTTCACCTCTCCTTATCCCTCAATGGTGATTTTATATCTTCCCTAAGAGGTTGGGGGAATTGGATTCCATTGTGTACGGGAATGGGGATGTTTTAGAACGAGCCCAACCGAAAAACCCGTCCAAAAACATGGAATTATTTTTTTTTATGCTTTTTGAGGGCATCCACGGGTTGCAAGATGGAAAGTCATGGATGTCCACATGTTGCACTAGGGAAACCCACGTATATGCTCATAAGGCATGTTTTTTAAATTATTTTGGAGAGGCAATTTGGGAAAATGTCTAGCAAGATTTGGGAAAATGTTAGGCTAAGGCACAATTGCATAGGTGTGGCATTTTGTGCTATAATGAGATAACACCAACAACATCTTCAAATTTCAGAGTGTTTAACCTAGAGACAAAGTTACTTACAACCATGATCAAGTCGTTCTAGCTTTCTGGCAATGAGCACAAGATTTGAAGAGCCCTAACCTCATCATCAAACTTCACTCCTCTAGAAATTATCTAATTAGTAACTATATTAAATTCATTTAAATTATTGCAACAAACCTACCTTCTGACATCTTCATATTAAATAATCGCTTCATTAGAAATACCTTGTTGGAGGCCAAGGTTTTTTCATATAGTTTAGCCAATGCCTTCATCAGATCCTCCGTTCTCTTTTCTTTTGAAATGTTGAAAGCCACCGACGTTTCCAGGCATATATGTATCATTCCTAGTGCCTTTCTGTCAAGAACCTCCCATTCTTCATCCTTCATACTCATCAGTTGCTTTGCTTTTCCACCCAACGGTAAGAAATGATCCTTTTGATATAGATAGTCTTCCATTTTCTTCAAATTTCTCTACCCTAAACTTTCCATCTTCCGCCATTGCTCCTACTTGATCTAGGAACCCTCTTTTCTTGCGAGTTACCTTTCGCTCTAATACTAATTGTTAGAAAAAAGAGGGTCACGGAGCAATAAAATAAAATAGATGCGGAAATAAAACACAAAAGATACACAATACAATAGAGACACATATTTATTATGTGATCCACCCAATATGGGCTATGTCCACTAGAGAAATTACTATTCCTTCCTTTATTTTTATCCAACAAATGAAGGGATACAACCTACAACACACCCATTGTAACTTCCTCTTCTTTCTCTCACAATATCCTCTCTCGGAATACAATATTCACCCTCATACAAAGTCGCAATACAATTCCCTCATACAAAAACATGTTGTCTTCTTGGGCGAAAAACCTAACATAACTTCTACAATAAGATCTGCAACCTTATAATGAATGGTCTATATTTACTACAAAATTACAATATTTTACAAGGCAATTTTCTCAAAAATTTCTCTTTGGCAGCGCTGCCCCCGAACCCCCACCAAGGGGGGATCCAATGATTGTTTTTTCCCCCCATGGACCCCACGAAATGAAATGGGATCCAAACATGGCTAAAACAAGGCCTCTGAATCAAGAAGATAATTAGGCTCCACAACTAACAAGAAATGAGACGTTGTTGATTAAATCTTTTAATCACATTGAGTAGCAAGTCTTACTAGAATATTCATATTTAAAGCAAGATTGATAGGAAGGTAATTTGTTTTGGTTTAGGATCATATTAAGATCCTTTAAATTGGATCCATACACATCCCTAAGAGATAGAGGCTAGTATATACCCATTTGATTTAGCTATAATAATAGTGAGTTTGGAAAGTCTCATTTTGTATAAAGGACTCCATTGTAGAAAGGAGTTGATAGTATGCCTAGAGTTAATATAGTTGGTATATGACTAGAAATTATATTTATCAAACATGGGGGATAGTTTGGTTTGTGACATGCATGGAAAACATAATGTAGAGAATGAATCTCTTTGTAATGTTTCTCTGCAAATTAATGTTGAGTTTAAGAAGAGCATTGGAAATGAAGCTCATGCTACCCAAAATGATGATGGATGCAAATAATTTATTCATAATCAAGTTAATGAATGCATTAATAGTTTTGAGGAAGTTGGGA
>JZKD02S1673753.1:289182-302366 GCA_000966675.3 Picea glauca | reverse complement strand
ATATATATATATATATATATATATATATATATATATATATATATATATATATATATATCAGTCTATGAATTTCAAGATGAAATATGTAAAACACTTATCATAAATAACACCAAAAGTGGGTGTGACTACTGAGAGGGGTTCTCGTTTCCACCCAACCATAGGCATAGCGACTCCCAGCGGATTTACCACTAGCCACCCCCGAGTTGAGACCACGATGCTCTGAGACTGTGTCTCTCTGTCTTCCAGTGATCAGGAGCGAAGGTTGCAATCCTTCCTCTCTGCTATCACTCACTCTGCGTAATGCCAGAGTTCCCCTCGCATCTGCCCTCCAATCGCTTCTTCCCCATGCCTTATCCTCTCGTGAGGTTGCGTGTGGTGCGATTACCCTCACGCTGATCAGGCCTGACAGCTCTACGGATAGGTGGTTCACCTTCCCATCCCTCATTAAGCCATCAACCTACCAGCTCTACGGATAGGCGGTTCACCTTCCCATCCCTCATTAAGCCATCAACCTACCAGCCTGCAAGGCATTAAATTCAGGGCCAGCAACCCACTTTTGGTTCTATGGGCCAGTGGAGTCCAAATACGGTATTAATTCTCGGTGGAAGTTAACGCCACCTTTCCAGGTGCCTTCCACCGCCATCGTGGTCTCTTTTCTGCACATCCCCTCTCAGCAGTTCTGCAATAAATTCAAAATGTCATTCACATTCATTGACCTTTTCCTCAAGGTCCCTTTACATCACATATTCATATTTATGAGTTTTCCATAGTTCTTGGCCAGTCCAGTTATATTTACAAGCTAGGGGAAATAGGGTGTTACAATCTTGCGCATTTGCACACCTTCCTTTTTTCTCGTTTTCACGACTGCAAGCATGAAAACTTTGAGTTCGAAATCATGTCGATGGAATTAAAATCGTCACTAGATTTTTATGGTTACTCTTGTCTATGTGTACATTGCATTTCTAATTCAATTATGGTCACATAGTTGGCAAGACACCAAATCTTTACTCACTTTGCATTCTTTAATATGACTTCATTTTATAAGTTTGCGATGCAATGGTATTCTAGTGATTGTGATTGAGTCCTTGATTCAATGGCGGTTTGATGTTTTATTGTTTTGATCAAATTCCTTTACGCAATGGTTTCATGAGAACACATTAACATCATGGTTAGACCTGTGATGCAATGTTTTTATACAACGCATAAGTTTTATGGTCATTCGAATTATTTCTTTGCTTTAAATCATTATAAATGTTATTGCTTGTGCAAATATTTGGGATGACGTATCATGATTTTCAATAGTTGTTTGATCGGCATTATTTTAACACACACCATTAGAATCTCCATAGCGTCGTCGATTGTACATTCGATATGAATGTTTTGCATGGATCATTTCGTTCCATCACCCTCACACACTTAGCCATTAATGCTTTCCTTGTATCTTGGGTTAAGCTCTATTGGTTTTGGGGAAATCCCTGAGCTTTCGATCCTGCGTATACCTTGTCCAAACCCTTGTCCCTTTACCCAGCTCACTGTGCACTCTCTCTACTATGGCACCTGTGGTGCGCATAGAACCTAATGGCAGCCAAACACTCCTGCTATTTGACAATGCTCATGAAGACCTGGAAAATAGTGGCTGGCTAGTTTTTATCCAAAATTTTGAGGGTTTTAACCTCGCGATAGCCCAACAATTCGCCCTCACCTTCGACGGATGCAGGGCCAAGGTCGGAAATATCCAACTCGAGCTAAATGAGGAATTCCTCAACTCAGCTACAGGCTTACCAGCTAAGGGGCAGAGGTGGTTTAAAAGTTCAAAAGTGGACGAGGTGTCATGGCCTCTCCTATTCACATCGAGGAAGATTGTTAGTTGTGATAGAGGTATGCATGTCACTACCCTCAAGACCAGATGGCATGATCTATTAGCAATTGTTAAGCAATTCGTGACCTACGAAGGTCGTTATGGGTTAGTGTTTCTTTATCACCTCAGGTTGCTTATGAATTTTATAGACTACCCTCTGAACATGCCGCACTATCTCCTACGCAGTCTTTACAAAATGTCCAAACAATTTAAGCGTGAGAAGGCTAATAGCAGCCTTTTCCATCACTGCTTGATCAAAGTCATTATTGTCTATCATTTGAGACTTAGTGGTGACTGTTGGCAAGCCTTCCTATCAAAGAATGGCTTTGCCTCTCCCAAGTGTGTCCAAGTGGACAAAGTTGTGGTCACTGAAACCCTGGTTGGGCCTTCCCTACCACCTCCTACCCTTTTACCCCCTGTCAAACCCTCCAATTGCCTCAACATTAACCTACCCGATACCATGGCCGACCTGTGTGCTAAAGACAATACTAATACCATTAAAAGGCATGTAAGGAATAAGGGAAAAGGTGATACTGGTGTCAATAGTAAGGGAAAGAAAAATGCACGATGTATATCTCGATGTGCTCGGAACAAGCCCAAGCAAAACACTAACCAAAAGCCTATTGTCTTAAGCGAGGATTCAGACTCTAAGATTGAACGCTTCTTGGTCGAGGAATACCCTTACTCTCATGGCCTCTGTTCTGTGGAACCCTATGACTATGTTTCTAACCTACCCCCGTGCCTCAAGAGTGACCCTAACTTCCCGGGAATTAAGCTTCACAGTGGAACCTCTGGTAACTTGAAAGAACCCTCGCCTATAATGCCAAGGCCCGATAAACCATCGTGTACTCAATGTAATTATTGGCTTGAATGTTATTACACCGATGTTCCCCTTTTGCAAGCTAAGATCAAATCATTAGAGGAACGAGTTACTGTGTTATCAAAGGAGAACGACAGGCTACAAGCCAACATGAAGAAGCAAAAGACTACGTGTTCAATTGTCTTCATAAATGTTGAAGCAGCTACGACCTTTGTCAACTCAAAGCTATCCTGACCGAATCATTTTTCTACGCCCTAGGTATGGTTATTACAACATCGATTTTGAATGATTTGGTTAGCCGATTATGTTCGCTCCCATTTAGTTTTGTTTGTTTAAATAGATTTAAAAAAAAACGATTCTGATATTTTGATTTCGTTTTGCATTATGTTTGCATTGAAGATTTGTTTGCTAAAATAGTATAGCTATGTTTTGATTGAACCAATTTAACACGATTTGATTTGCTCTTGAATTAGTATAATGATTGTGTCAGCCCTGAGTTAGCTCAATTCAATTTCTGTTTAGTTTGATTCAGAAACGATGTTGCATGCCTTGAATTAGCATAGTCGTCTGTATATGCGTTAGATTCGTATCAAAGTTTGGTTTGATATAGTTCTGTTAGTTTTGAATTAGAAAACGATTCTGTTAGTTTTGTTTTGATTCAACAATGATTTTGTTAAGTTCTAAATTGACATAAACTATGGCATTTGTGTTAAGTAAAAGATTTGTTTGATCGATTATAATCTGTGTCGATTGAAATTGATTCATAAAAATGATTTCGTTGGTTTTTAATTGTCAAAACGATTCTGTCTGTTTCAAATTGGTAATAAAAAGATTGGTTGACAGATCGCATATATCCCTGTTACTATTCAGTTAATTGACCACGATTTCATTTGTCCTCAATCTGCATAATAGTTTTGGTTTGTTGTGGCGTGAATGATTCGCTTTGTTTTCAATTAGTAATTAAAGATTGGTTTAATAGGTATAATATATTTCTGTTATCATTTGGATTGATTTAAAACGGTTTTGTTTGCAAATAAGACCAGCTACAGAATCGTGAGATTTTGTAGCTAGTCTTAAAATTTAGATTTTTGTTAATTTTATAAATAAAACATTATCTAAACTTGTTTATTCTTGTCCACCTACAGGTACCTACGAATTTCAATGGCAAATTGGACATGCTGTGGCAGTTTAGAACATTTTTTTTGATATAGTTTTGTTTTAAGTTGTTAGTCATAGGTAGAAATAGAAGACTTGGGAGATTGTTCCCATATTTTTTGTAAATTGTTTTTGATAATTCCCACAAGGATGTTTTACCCTGTGACCTTTATATACTCATTAATTTTTGTAATGAACCCATCACTGTTGGGAGAACAAAGACTATGGATTTATGAGGATACAGACTCGAATGGAAGTTGATCTTTTGTTACAGCTTTAGCTTTCAATCTATCATGCTTTCGTTCAAGTTTTGTGCGTTTTAATTTGTGATCAAGTCATTGACTACTTTAGATATCAAGGCTTGTTGCAGGATGATGCGTTATGTTTTAATTTCTGTCCATAGTTGATGTATCTCATTTTATTCACAGCAATAGCTCTGTTTCATTTTAATGAATAGAAGGTTTATCTTCTTGGTTAAATGAACAGTCATATACAGATCTTCGCACAGGGATTCATCTAAATGTGATGATTTGTAAAATTTAAGATTGTTGTCATTTTATGCCTTGTTTGTTCTGTCATTTGTATCCAAAGAGCACTGCTACTTCTTGATTACGAGAAGCTTGTGGAAAATCGAGTGCGGGTTTCCCCCATCGAACAGCTAAATCTAATGCAGTGTACAGGACAAATAGGAAGCGCTAATTTCAGGTCAGCTTGTTATTTTATTTCAGCGGTTTAATCAATATTAGGATTCACTTTAATTTAGATAGATATATAATACAGATTGTAATTCTTATTACTTAGTTAGTTAGTTATTATTCCATTTCTCAGCATAGATTACTATTCTTATTGATTAGCTTAGATAGCTTTTATTTCTTTCTCATAAAAATCATAAAAATCAAAAATAACAGTTATGTTGTCATTGGACAGTTCACAAATGATTTTTGCAGGTTTTTCAATTTAAAATCTGTAATCTGTAGATTTTGTATATATGATCAAGATTTAATTATGTTGATAGCTGAACATTTAAATAAGTAGAATTATTTTTTTTTGTAATATTAGTTAATGAACTGTATATATATATTAGTATTGTATATAGTTTGTTGTAGTTAGTTTCTTCACTTAGATTAGGTTCTTTAGTTTAGCTTTTCTTTCACTTTCCTAGGACTTAGATCAGCCAACGGAGCCGCTAAACCCGTCAAGGTGAATCATTCCAAATGGCTTGGGTTAAATAGACAACCCCAGACCGGATTCACTTCTCTAGTTGACGAGCGTGCCATTTCGCCCATCAACAGGGATTCAACTATGCCTGTATTGTTTCTTCTTGCTTCTTCGCCTCCTGAAGTTGTGACTCTAGTGCCTTTAGATCTGGATTCTTAGTGAGTCACTCATAAGTATGGGCATTGTAATCACTTAGTTGTTTACATTCCATGGCAAGGGCCTTTATTCTCTCAACTGTGCTTCGAGAAGTTGCATCTCTTTGATCCCTCACATCCTACGGGGTGTCGGGCACTGTGCGCAGCTCTAAGTCTACTATTCTTTGTTGTAGTTGTTGGATGTCTTCTACGAGCTTCTCTACTTGATGATCGACTCGGTCTTTTACTTTTGGCTCAAAGCCTGTCATGGAACGAAGTGCTCTGTTGACTGCTTCTTTCACTTTGAGTCTCTTTGCGAGCAATTGTTCTTTTTCTTGTTGAATTTGTGCTTTCTCCTCTTCAAAATTTGTCTAGAGAGCAACCTTCTCCTGCTCCGCAACTTGGCATTGTTCTACGACTACTTCTTGAACTTGCTTCAAGGCCTGGGTGGCTTGTTCTATTTCTTCCTGTGCATGACGAAGGCGAGCTTCAGTCGCATCAGCTAGTTGGCGAAGTTGGGTTGGCTCATCTCCCAACTCTGGTTCTTTCGACGGCAAGGGCGCAGTGGACACTGCGTGACTGGACTGAAGGGCTTGTTGTACCCCTGGAAGTTCAACCTCGATTTTGTCGTACATATCCTCCTACTTGGCTTCATGTTTCTGCAATATTTCCTGCAAGGCGTCGTTTACAGCTGTGATGATGAAGTCAAAGTCATCGACTATGAGCATAGTTTTCATCTTGGTCAAGGTGGCTCTAGATTTCTTCCGGGAAGAGGGTTTCGAGGGAGAAACCTTCCTCTTCTTCAAGGGATCAGCCTCATCTCTAGGCAGTGTTACTTCGCCTTGCTTCTGATCATCTTCTTTTCCATTTATCTCTTCTACTTATTCATCACCCCCTCGGCCAGGTGATACTGAAGCAGTATTTTCTGATGCACTACTTAAGTCTTGGACTTTTGTGGTCTTCTTCCTTCTACTAGCTCCGGGTGTGTCATGTTCTTTGTGAGTGGCCTCTGAGCTGTCAAGTTTAGGGTCAGACATCTCTATAGGATTAGCGGGGATAAGGAGGTTTGCTAACCAGTCCTTAGTTCTCCTCGATGTCCTCTTATGTGAGCTTGTAGTACGAATGAAGCTCCTCCTTATGCTCTTCTACTCATGCAGTGATATAGATGAAGTGTCGATCTGCGTGGAACTTCATTAGCAGTCGGAACCTCTGTAGGGTGTTTGGCATCATGCAAGGTTCAGCTTCGATAGCCCTCTTCAGTTGGAGATAATATGTGTGAAATACTGCATTCAACTGCCACTCTTTTCCCATATCGCTCGAGTACCAGAGAGTGGTGAACTTTGCAGCAAGCGGTTCGAATGTCTCAATGTCCAAGAAGGTCGCACCTTCTGGCATCTCCCAAGCAATAAAAGCGATGAGGATCAGGATCCAGCTAAAGTGGAACTTGTAGCCCTGATCCTGTGTTTCGCGGTAGTCTAATTCCAGTTGATTAAATAGGTACTTTGCCTAGTTCATCTGTAGGCCTTCCATGCATTTCCCTGTGAGGTCAACGACAAACCCTGTGACCTGCGTGGGTCTGTTCTTCCTTACTAGCTTTCCTGCAATTTATTAGCATGCTAGGCGCACTGCGCCATTCTGGATGGAAGCTACCTTGTAGTCTCGCATCCCCTTCTCAACATCACCGTAGGTATCCTTGATCTTCTGTGCTAATGCGTGATCTGTGGCTTTCCTTGAATAGAATTCCTATGGGTCATGTCCTTTCATGCTCAATCTAGTGATCCTATGGATCAAGGTCAGATCGACTATGATACATCGGTCTAGCCATAAGTAGCCGCCATGGTAACATGAGAGTAGGATCTTAAAACAGACATTAACCTCCCGGTGCCTTCCAAAGTGTGGGATTTTCATTACATTCAACAGGGTGGACTGCGTGAGGTTCATCGTCCACTACTGGGGGATTATTTTCAAGTTCTTCCCCTTCATCCTAGTCAAGTATTTATATGGGGTGAGCATACTATGGTTCTTGCGGTCTCCTAGGTTGAAGTCGTTCAACTTCAACGTTGTGATCTTGTCCTGTTGCGCTCTAACTGTGCGTATCCCCTTCGGGAGGTACACAGTAACCATGGTGTAATAAAAATCTCTCGGCACACTACCACGACTCACCACGCCGGCCAAAGGTTATATGTAGTCGAGTAAGATGGTCGGGATTAGCTTCTCATTTTCTAGGTCATCTCTGTGCTTGGTTCTATTTTCTGTGACGACTCGGGATGGCCTAGATCCGCGAGCGGTCAACGGAGAGGCTTGCACTCCTCTCGTCGATGACGCTTATACACCCACATACATTACCCTTTCAGACATTACTCTTTCAGTCATGAGGTCGATGAGTACCTCCTTCATAGACTCTTCGACTGCGCTAAGTTCTTCGGACATACACGCTCATGGTTGAATATATCGGGTTTGAAGAGTAACTATTCAATGCAATGGGATGGATGGTGATAGCTCGATGATCACTGTGCAAAATCAACTGATCTGTGGGCTCAGATAATCATGGTTGGAAAAATTGTTCTCGGTGCAAGGCTCGATGGAATAAGTAGATAACTAGGCAACGAATCTCTCCAATAGGCGAGAAGCCTTCATTAATTCAGTTATGTCCGTTACAGCGCAGTCCCAATGGTCTGATGGCGGGCATTTTGACCATAAATGTCGTTCTACCCATTCGGGGCGTCCGTCTAATGGTTATAATTTTTCCAATGACTATATTGCTTCACCATGGCGAAGTTCCATGTGGCGTTGTTTTGCTATCTCGATGAAGTTCCAGTTTGAAAATTTTCCTTCTGTGAAGTTCCCTCTAGAACCTTCTATAAATTTTCAATCTTTAATATCTTCTTACGTAGCTTTATATCCTTCTTTCCAGTGAGCTTCATCTCGATATTCCTCTTTCCATTCCGATTCGTATCTCCTCTTAGCATAGTAACTTTGCACTGTGGATATTCTTTCCTAGGATTCAAGGGCAATATTTCTTCTCTATCTGGGGTAGGCTCTTCAGTCTTCTGTGAGTCTTCTTGTGTTCTTTCAACTTTGACATCCAAGTTTCTAGTTCTAAATAGCTTTGATCTATTCTCTTGTTCTTCAATCAAGTGTGCGATCCTCCTAGTCATGAAATCTTTTAATTCTTGCTTCTTCTACTCTAAGACTTCCTTTTCTTTTCTTCTGGCCTGATCCCTTTCAATCCAAGGTTTTCCTAGTAATATATAAAATGGGGTGTTGTTCTCAATAAATTTAACAACCTCAAACTCTTCTTCTGTCAAAGTTCCATGAGCACTCAGATAACTGGGTAAGATTTCCACGTAGGTTTATCATCTTTCCTCTAAATAATCATATTCCTCCCAATGAAGGAATCACAGTAGGCTTTCCTAAAGTTTCCCAAGTTCTTTCTGGCATAATATTCACCTGTGTTTCCTCATCCAAAACGCAGTCAATGTCGAAGTCTCCTATTCTTGTTTCTATGCATTCTTTTTCTTTGAAGATCTCTGGTAATTTGATATCTCTGCAATCATTCAGGGTTTCTTTCATTTTCAATAGTACAGTCTCTTATTCTTTCTAGGGTTCTACCATGGTCTTGGTTTCTTGAACTTCCTCAGGGTTTTCTTGTCTCATATTCATTCTTTCAACCTTAGCAATCATTCTAGGGCAATACAAAACTTCATGATCCATAGCTTTACAACAAAGACAACTAGGTCTTCTACCAAGGCATTCCTTAGCCAGATGTCCTGGTCTTATGCAACTGTAACAAAGGGTTAATCGTCATTTTCTTTTAAATGATCCCCAACCCTTCCTGTACTATGCACTAAGATCAAGGTAATTAACCTGCAAAAAATTCTTTCTAGGATCCTACATCCATTTGTTAGTCCAAACATTCTTTCTATGCATAGGAATAACATATCTTTCATTATTTCTATCATATCTACTCATATCAAACCTTATTTCACCTAGTTGTGCCCTAATTTTCAGGCTAGGAAAAAATTTATCAAACATACCTAGATCCATATTCTTAACACAAAAATTTCTACTAATCTTACTTTCAGTAGAGCACAAAGCTTCCAGATCTAAAACTTTTCACTATTCTTACCTTTCTTAGAGCACAAGGCTTCAAGATCTTACCTCTTTTCTTCAGATCGTACTTATGTTCTTAGCGCAGAGTTTCACAATCCAAGTAGAGTACTGAGCACCAAGGCAACAGATCTACACATGGAGCTTTCACAGTTTCGAGTCAGATCTTCTCACATAGCTTCTTCTTCCTCAGTTCCCAGCAATCACAGTTTCAGGTCCCGGCAACGGAACCATTTGTTGGCACAGGGGCAGACGCAGGGTTCAATGCTGCAACAATGCACCAACAAAACCCTAACTATCGGCCCTTTCGGCAACACCTGTGAAGCAGATAAAGTCTCACCTGAGGTAGAGGCAGGGGTGGTTGCAGGACTCAGATGTTTGCAACCTTAGCTGAGACATAGATCTATGATTGTAACACCTTAACAGAGCACTTAGTTATTACAGTTCGTTAGTATTCAACCTTAGCTCACAGCACAGCTAAACCCTGACAACAGATCAGTGCAACATTCACATGGATCCAATAGATTCAAGCACCAAGCATACTAACATAGATCAGATCTAGCATTCATTCACATTATTCAGCACTAAGCTACCATATTAGATTCATTCATCATCTAACAACGCACTAAGCATTTAATCATATAACCAAGAGAGAAACCATAAAGCACAAAGCATTCACAACACAGGATATACATGGTTTACCCCCACCTTAGGGCTACATCCACCAACTCGTCGTCCTCTTTATTATCTTCGATCAATCTTCTTACATTCACAAAGCCTCAAAATCAACTCCACGGAGGACAGGAGATCTGAGCACCTCGCTAGATCCTCCTTCCTTGAGTTATAGCACAAAGCCTTCCACAGTCTCTTACAATCACTTGCACTTAGCTCTGCAAGCCTCACACATTATGCACAAAGCAATTACCACTTAGCACTTAGCACACTTGCAATTGGCTAGTCACTACTAGTCACTATTCACTACTTCTTCCATTGCCTAGACTTCTATTTATACATTGCAAAATCGGGCCTAAACATGGGTAAACCCATGGATCGACATTCCCATACCCATTACATAAGCCCAAAACCCAAAAAGCCCTAAAATGGGCCGAGATCCTGCGATCTCCACTTCGTCTTGCGCTCTTCCTTCGACAGCCTGTCGAAGTCTCAAAAATAGGTCAAACATTACTAAGGATCCTCAAAACTTGGTCAAGGGCCAAAATAAACAATGAAAAAATGAAAAATCGTACACATACACAGTACACCAGTGTTTTTACTTGGAAACACAAAGCGGGAGAAAACCACGGAATGCTTTTTCTTATATGTATTGAAGAATTACATTCATTGAAAGCACCAACTTCCTTTGTTTTCCAGCTGCAACTGGAAGGAGGCTCGAACCCCCTAGTTTCTCAGCCTACAACCTGAGGAAAGCTCAAACTCCCCAATTCTCTATCTACAACCAGAAGGAGGCTACAACCCCCTATGTTCTTCGGCTACAACCGGAAGGTGGCTACAACCACCTGTCCTTGCCCTGTCCAACCGCCCCCATGTATAAGTAGAATGATGGAACCACTATCACACTATCACTATGAAATATATTGTTGTAAACCTATACCGATAAACCTGCACCAAACAACCTATACCAATAACCTGAACCATGTATCAACCATGCATCAACCTGTACCTCAACCTATAATCAAATTGTACCATAAACAAGTGCATCAACCATGCACCAACCTATACCAAACAAACTATAATCAACTTGTACCAAAAACAAGTGCATTAACCATGCACCAACCTGTACCTCAACATGCAAACCTTCCTTAACTTTAACAACAAGAGACTAGCATTTTCATCAAACTTTACTTTAGTCTCACATGACTAGTTTTGGATTAGTCAACAACCCTAACTTGAAATAATCATAACTATGTACCTATAATGAATAAAGATCTTAAAATAGTACATAATGTCCTTCAGTGTGTTTTATGCAATTCCTCCAAGTGTCACTACTTGGAACCTCTCAGAAACGGATTTATAGAAAAAATGGCATAACTTGTTGAATTCTGACTTATTCTAGAGAGCAAACTTGTAGAGCATGCCCCGCACATAATATTTGTTGTATGGATCTGAAAAATTTACACCAAATACTACAGACTATACTCTAACCAACACATTTTTTCTTACTGAATTTGGATCTGTTATGAAGAAGTTATGACGTTTTTACCTGAAACACATGTTTTAGACTAGTTTCAGGATTAGCCACAAACCCTATTTTCCATAGAGTGTAACTCCAAAAAAACAACAAGCCACAAGCTGAAATTCATACCATAACTACTTGGATATGTTTCATCAATGGCCTCCCAGTTTCACGGTCTAAATCATTCTAGAAAAAAAAATAATGCGAAAATGGTGAGATGACCTGTAAATAACATACCTTAGAAAGCATCATCAAAAGAATTTATCCTCCGTTGAATTTCGGCCTTCTTTACTTCACCTTCCCTCTGAAATTTGGCATAGATATCCTTTGGTTACCTCAGTCACCTATAGATATTCAATATTCTCAAATGTGATTAAAATGAGAGATCCTTGCCTCTTATTTATACTTTCATGTAGCTTCCTTAGAAGCATCTTCTAGACCACTTTGTCCACATAGTCACCTATGTCCAACTTTTCCCAATTTTCCACTTGTCCATATATCCAATATCCACTTGACTACTTAACCCATTTTCCCCATTTTAGGGTTAACCTTCTTATAACCACTTTCATAATTAGAAAGTTCTCCATTTACTTTATTATTTAAATAATCCTCCTTGACTTTGTCACTTCACTTTATTATTTAAATAATCCTCTTTGACTTTGTCACTTCACTTTAGTATTTAAATAATCCTCTTTGACTTTGTCACTTCACTTTAGTATTTAAATAATTTCTTTTTTGCAAGCACTTTGACTTCTTTGACCTTTTGGGGCTTCAAGCCAACATATGAGGGTCCTCCAACTTTGTAAGGCCATAACTCTCAAACTGTGAGGATTTATGTGACGTTCCACATACCACCAGAAATGGCATGACATGTACTATCCATCTAGAATAGTATTACCTACAAATATATCAAAACTCATACCATTATACATCAAACACACTTGGGTCCATTACCCAAACCTTTGTGCTACCAGAATTCGCTACCAGACTTTCTTCAAGGGGAAATCAATGACAACCAAACCAATTAATCAAAATCACCACCTTCACGAAAAAAAACCAAAAAAATAGAACAGGGGTTTAAAAATAAATTACTGCAGAAAATCACGGTTTTTTCTGTAAAAAACCCTGAAAACTGTAGAATTTAAAATGCTCATAA
The DNA here is from genome assembly GCA_000966675.3 of Picea glauca. Lineage (NCBI taxonomy): Eukaryota > Viridiplantae > Streptophyta > Pinopsida > Pinales > Pinaceae > Picea > Picea glauca. The sequence continues at coordinate 289,721 of JZKD02S1673753.1, read as the reverse complement.
CTTTACTTCCCAGGCTCCGTTTCAGCTTATTGTTTTTTGAAATTGGGTATTTTTCTTAGAGGAATTCAAATACTCAATTTTTTTTGCCAAATTCAGCTCATAAAGCTTCATGTATGAACCTGAAGTGCGCCGCCCTTTTTTTCTTCCCTAGAAAAATTCTGCAAAAATAGCACAAAATTCTTCCCTTCTTTGGCCAAGGAAAGTGCTCTGATACCAATTTTTAAGTACCCGAGTAGATATAAAAATATAATCAACAAAATACTGAATACACAATAGATCCACAAAGCAATATAGAAGAACAATATGAAAAATCTTTTTTATTACTATCAAACCCTTAGGGTAGGGAAACACCATACAATGGATCATATTGTGGAAGGGATCCTCTCCTGTTCACTTTCCTCTTCGAGGGGGAATCCTCCTATCAAGCTACAACTCACAATACAATAATTCTCTTCATGTCCCATTACATTGCTTGAACCCCTTTATATAGTTCTACCATCACCTAAGAACATTCTAGAGGAGGAATCTTCTAGAAGTAA
>JZKD02S1673753.1:244072-261536 GCA_000966675.3 Picea glauca | reverse complement strand
GGGAGAGGCTTGTTTCTAAGAGGAGGATGGGATAGGGCGTATTTCCTTTAATTTTGAGATTATAGGTTATAAAATTATTTTGTATTTGCTCTATCTTTCTCCAGGATTCACGAGAAATACTACAGCCCCAGACTTCACATCCATAAAGAATAACATGTGTAACAAGAGTCTCAAAGAGGAGTTTCTTCTTATCCCAACTCCAAAGATCAATTGATTTACAATTGTTTTCAAGCCCATAGTAAGCTTCCCATCCCCCAATAATCCTTTTCTCAATGCTATAATTCCAATTGAGCTTGTGGTGAATATCAATTCCAAGATATTTGTATGAAGTCACTTCCTCCAAGTTGTTGTCATCGTATACGAAGATATCATAAGTGATCTTATTAGATTTAATAATCATGATCTTAGTCTTATCACCTTAATCAGAAAGCCCTTTCTATTTAGGAGTATGTTGCAGTACCCCAGGGGAGACGTCCCTAGTGACCTGAGGGTTTGAGAAGGCTAGGGATAAAGTGTAAGAAAGTTCCCCCCTCTCACAAGTCACTCAGATTCAAAGGGTTCTTTATGTCTTATAGAGATGAAGAAAATGAGTAATGTTGTGTACCTTCACAGAACAAGACAAAAAAATAGAAAAAGGGCACTTTCCAAGTACCAAAATGATATTAGTGCTTCATAAGACAATGAACTCTTAAGAAATGTACTAGATGGTATAGAATTGCAACAGTATAACAGTTTATAACAACAATAAGAAATTTGTAATAGCCACAATGATTATGCTCCAAAATGCTTGAGAAAAGACTAAAAATAGTAGTTTTAGTTAGGCAAACTGATATCAGGTAGTCACAAGCAGATTTGGTAATGTTTAACTAGCAATATATGTTACTTTTGAGGTTAGTTTGTTGTTGTTAGATGGTTGTAGCAATAGTTTGCAACACCAGTAAGTTGGTTAGTGATTTATGCTAATCTAAGGTTAGTAGGAGTTAATGGATGTTCCAAAGAAGATAGCTTGAAAGTAGTTTGATCAATCAATCACTTGTAGTGGGTAGACTAGTTTCTTCTAGGTTAATGGATTCAATGATGGAAGCAACAACTCTTAGAGGAAAATAGAAATGATAATACTTAGTCAAAGGAGATGGAGAGGATGAGAGAGGTGTTGGTAGCCCAAGGCCTCAAACATCCAAGTCCTAGAGATAATTGCTAGAAAGTAATGAAAATTAGGCCTTAATGATTCCTCTTTTCCTTAGGCAATTTGAAATAAAATATGCAATAAGCAATGAACTAGGGTTACTAGAGTGCTACAATGGTAGGGTTCTAGTATCTACTTCTAGATAGGTGCTTTTCAAGAAATCTTAGCAAGTGGAAGATTATAGAGAAAAAGATAATAAATATGTCTTTCTCCTAGGGTTTCAAGCAAGCAATTTCATAAACTTTGACATGAAACAAGTAAATTCACCATAAGCATTCATTCACAATAAAGAAATGCAGATTTTCTACTTACTTCACCAAGAATAATCAAGCCAAACCCTAGTTGAAGATCCTCCACAATGAAAATTTTCCAAAATACATCAAGATTTGCCTCCCCAAAAGTTGCACACCACTTAGTTTCAGCCAATAACCCTTAAAGAGGACCGAATTTCAGATCTCACACTTGTGTGATGAGTGAATGATGAAAAAATGAGAGTTTTCCTCTCTTATTTATACAATACTTAGGACCTTTAATTAAAATTAGGTCATCAAAAGGCCGACATGGCCAAATTACATGAAAAATCCAGTTTTTACATAAATTCAAGTAAATAAACCCTAAAATATTTTTAGGGGTGACGTCATGCCCTCCTATGGTGATGTTGAATATCCTGGGTGGAACGTTGGGCCCCATCTGCAAAACGTTAGGCCTCCCAAGGCCCGAGATGATGCCACACATGCCAATTAGCACACAAATGCCTCCATAATTCAAATCATGACGTTGGGTGACGTCTAGGGTCACAAAGGTGATGTCATGGGCCTCCCAAGGCCAACGTCTAGGTGGAAGATCAAGATCCCCCTTGGTCTAGCTATGCCAAAGTGTCTTCGGTGAAACATCCTTCTTTCTTTCTGGTGCAGGTCTCTAACATCTCTCTACCCCTTGATGGGGTCACAACATCCATTTGTGCACTTTCAACCCCATGGAGGTCCAAGCTAATCATCCCCCATATGCAACTGTCCACCGGGAAAAGTCCTCTAGTAGCAACAAGCATGCCCTCCACGGTCTCATAAGTCACAGGGATCATAGCAATTTCAATCACATCCAATAATCAAATTACCCAAACATATGCATAAAACCCCCTTTTACCCAAACAAATGCTCAAAGATGTTATGCAGTTTAACATTTCAAGTTTGGAGAGGGTCTCATGATGTTGTATTGGGCTAATCCCCCTTAAGTTTGGGGTGTTTCCCAAGTGAGAGCCAATCTAGGTCATATAAGTGTGTGAAATGGTGTAAGGAAAGTGTTTGGGTAGAAGGTGCAATTATAACAAGGAAATGTAGGTCGTGTATGTGGGTGCCTCTGTAGAGGGTGAGATGCACCTTATCATGGATGTCATTGTTTCCTAGCCCATTCAATGCCTTTAGTTCTTAGTCTTACTGCTTTTGGTATTTTTTCTTTTCAAGTGAAAAGTTGGGGGACATTGTCCTAGTGTGGTGACCATAGGTGACAATGTTACCCACAATCATTTCACGGAAATGAGAAGGCTGGCTCGTGATGAGACTCCCTTTCCCTTGGTTATGCCACCAAGAGACACTACCCTAGTTTGGTGACCAGATAAATGGTAGTTTCGTACCGCTACATGCCCATTGACCTAATAGGTCGGCTCATGATGAGACATCCCATCCACCAACTAGTACTTTGAGTTTTGTTTTATCTTACGAGTCCCCTTTTTTTACTAAGAAGCCTTTTATTTATTTCTCGTGAATCCCTGGGTGAAGCATCTCAAAGGTTTCATGTTGGCTTTTAACTCTTGCCAGCTACTTTTACCCTCTGGGCCTTTAGCCCCTTCTTCCCACAAGGCAGGGTACAACCCCTCCTAGTGTGGAAAACGCAATGCCCAAACCAAGGTAGGGGAATATGAGAGGAATAATGATGAAAAGTGGTAAGTATGGAAGGAATGGACAATGACCTTTCATACACCCACCCAGTGGAAACTCATCCTAAAGGAGAACCAACTTACTAGGGCATTATGTCATCCTCCCAGGTATGAACAAGTAAAAGATTATAATTTCCAAGAAAACGTTATGAAATGGAGAGTTCAATGCAACATATTCAAATTCTTCGAAAATGAGATTGACACATACCATGATACCCGGACTCATTACCTCATGGAGCAAGACCTACTGCTACTTCAAGACCAGGCTAGTGGGATGGATGTTGTTGCTGCTGATAGATGGGTTTCACTGAAGAAAAGATGGGCCCTTCAGGGCCAAGCTCAAGTTGTCTGGCTCTCATTACTCCATGTCTAGGACTTGTGAGCCTCGAGACATGATCTCCTTAGTTATCCCTAGGATAGGGGATAACATCTAGCTCCAACTCGGGGACATGTGCTCACCGTAGAGCTCATGAGAACCTCAGCATCTCTGGCATGAACTGTATCTACTAGATGTCAACAAAATGAATTAGTAATCCTTAGGGTGGTGATATCACCCCTCTCTCATATATGATATAGTGGAATAAAAGTAAATTTGCATATATACATAATGAAAGAATACAAAATGAAACTACACTACACTATCATGACATGCAGATGGTATATACAATGGATGCAGATGCCTACTTACCTCTACTTACCTGTTGGTTGAATTCTAGGTGTAGTCAAATAACCAGTGAAACCATCCTAGCAATATCTCATAATACCTACCTCTGTGCTTCATCATGAACCAAAACAATGACAAGTCAAGCACAAAAATAACATGAGTTAGAACATGTATCACATCATTGGAAATCGTAGAGTCTATCTCATGGAGGCAGGAGGGAGGGACAAAATTATGCCAAGTCACACTTCTAGTAAAGTGCTCAATCCATATAAGAAAGGGATCGCAAAAAATCAAAGGCTCAGAAGATTGACTTAAAGAGTCTAAAGGTTGGTTACCTTGGATGTCATCACATCTTGAAGTCTGGGAAAGGACTAGTAAGAACCTAGAGAATTATTGGAAAATTTCTAAGGGAAAGTTGAAAGAGTGATATAATAAACTCCTTCTTAAGGTATTCAACCTACCCTTGAATTCTAAAAGAAGGCTTTGCCCTAGAGAAAAATCAAGACAAGGGACATGTTTTCCAACTACATGCTTAGTGACATAGTGAGGTAAAGTAATCAAAAAGGGGTGGATAACCTTGTCACAAGTACCATGCTTTGGGCAAGCAATGTCCTCACCTCTATCAAGATCTGAGCACAATGGTGGTTGATAATATTCTTCATAGAATAAATCCAAGTGCTCAAAAGAATACTCGTCAAAATCTTCAAGGTATGACCGAAAATCATCAGGAGGACATAGAAATAGGTCACCCTTGGAGATATCTGTAACTATATCATTTCCTTGTTGCCAAATGTCAGAATTAGTAGTAACCTGGTATGATAGTTGTAAAGGCAACATTTGGAAATGATCCTAAATGTCCTAAACAGGATCCCCATCATATCCAATCACATCCCATTTATGTTTCCCAACATGTATGAACTCATCAATATTATCAACAAATTCATCACCTTTATCATAATATGAAGGGCCTAAAACATCCAAGGGCTCCTCTAACACTTCTTCACTTTCCAAATCATAAAATAAAGCATCATGAAAATCTTGGAAAGGGAAATAACTTACTATGTTTACTTCTTCCTATGCAAGAGCTTCGAGGATATGGATAACTTTATTAAATGAAAGAGTATGCATCATTATCTCGTCCTGGTGACTTGTCTCTAAATCTTCAACTTCATAATAAGGAGGATCTATCTTGTCCAAGGATTCCCTTTCTTCCTCCCCCTCTGAATCATAGAATAAGGTATCATCAAAAACTTGAAAAGGAAATTGACTAATCTCATCCTCTTCTTCTTGTGCAGGAGGAATAGGCTCTTGGATGGCTTCATCAGAAGGAGGAGCACACATCAATACTTCATCATCATGTTTGATATCTTCATGCTCTCGCTCTTCAACCATGTCTTCATTATCCTTGGTAGAAGCATGAGTAAATTCTTGCTCTTCCTCATGGGATTGGAAACCCTCATTAGGATCCCTCTCCTCGACCTCCTATTGGTTGATAAACTGTTCCCTTCTTTCAAATATCTCAAGGGAAACTAATCTCTCCAGACTAAGAGTATCTGGAGTACCTTTGGGGTCATCAACTTTGGTTTCTAGAGAAAAGATGTGTTTTCTCTTTAACAAAGAGATATTCACCTTGATTTGTATGGCCATGTAATATGCATCATAGATTGTTTTTGGCCCCTTTTGATTGAGGAGGAACCCTAAATGCACTAAGAGTGCATTGGTATAGAGGTAAACGAGGTACTTGTCTCCAGGATGATGGCTTCTAGGAATCTAATATAGCAAGTTCTCAAACCTAGTATGGAATTACTTGACAATATCATTCTTAGTTTGTTTTATGTACTCGAGTCTTTTTAATAGAATTTGGATATATTCCAATTTAATACCCCATCTTTTGAGAAAGGTTTCTTCTAACTAGACCATAGATGTGATGCTAGCATCAGAGAGATCATCATACCACTTCCTAGCATTGCCATGAAGACTGGTAGAGAAAAGTTTCATTACCAAATCTTTAGCATCATCACTGATAGGGTGGAGTTGAAAAAAATCCCAAAATTTATCCATGTGATTGTCGGTTGTAACCCCATCACTACCAGTGAATCTAGCAAGCCATTTTTCATACCTCGGGGGCATTTGTCGAGGGTGACCCATAATTTTACTCATATCCAAGGGTTTAAAATTTCCCGGGTCCCATTGAGAAGCCATGTTTAGCTTAATCATCAGTGGAGTCACCAGATAATCCTTCTAGGGATCATCAAATAGAAAAGATGGAATCACCCTCAATGGAGTCACCAGGTAAGCTTCATAAGATAAAGGCTTTGAGGAAAAGGATTACCGAAAAAGTGTCGTCTTGAGGAACGTTGACTCAGTGTTCCTCGACAATGGCACCAAAATGTTATTGCACAATTTGTACTTTCCCAAATCCCAATGCAAGTAGATACAAAATTGGTGTAACTGGGAGTGACATATCACTGTCACCTTAATAGGAAACCCCTTTCTATTTAGGAGTATGTTGTGGTGCCCCAAGGGAGATGTCCCCAGTGACCTAAGGGTTTGAGAAGGATAGGGACAAAGTGTAACAAAGTTCCCCCCTCTCACAAGTCACTCAGATTCAAAGGTTTCTTTATGTCTTATAGAGAAGAAGCAAATGAATAATGTTTTGTACCTACCCAAAACAAGACAACAAAATAGAAAAATGGCACTTTCCAAGTACCAAAATGATAGTGGTGTTTCATAAGACAATGAACTCTTAAGAAATGTACTAGTTGATATAGAATTGTAGCAGTATAACAATTTTTAACAGAAATAAGAAATTTTTAACAGCCACAATGATTATGCTCCAAAATGCTTGAGAAAAGACTAAAAATAGTAGTTTTAGCTAGGCAAACTGATATCAGGTAGTCACAAGCAGATTTGGTCATGTTTAGCTAGCAATATATGTTACTTTTGAGGTTAGTTTGTTGTTGTTAGATGGTTGTAGCAATATTTTGCAACAAAAACAAGTTGGTAAGTGATTTAGGCTAATCTAAGGTTAGTAGGAGTTAGTGGATGTTCCAAAGAAGATAGCTTGAAAGTAGTTTGATCAATCAATCACTTGTAGTGGGTAGACTAGTGCCTTCAAGGGTAATGGAGTCAATGATGGCAGCAACAAATCTTACAGGAAAATAGCAATGATAATACTTAGTCAAAGGAGATGAAGAGGATGATAGAGGTGTTGGTAGCCCAAGGCCTCAAACATCCAAGTCCTAGAGTTAATTGCTAGAAAGTAATGAAAATTAGGCCCTAGTGATTCCTCTTTTCCTTAGACAACTTGAAATAAAATAGGAAATAGGAAATGAAGTAGGGTTAATAGAGTGCTACAATGGTAGGGCTCTAGTATCTACTTCTAGATAGGTGTTTTTCAAGAAATCTTAGCAAGTGGAATATTATAGAGAAAAAGATAATAACATATGTCTTTCTCCTAGGGTTTCAAGCAAGCAATTTCATAATCTTTGACATGAAACAAGTAAAATCACCATAAGCATTCATTCACAATAAAGAAATGAAGATTTTTTACTTACTTCACCAAGAATAATCAAGCCAAACCCTAGTTGAAGATCCTCCATAATAAAAAAATTCCAAAATACACCAAGATTTGCCTCCCCAAAAGTTGTGCACCACTTAGTTTCAGCCAATAACCCTTAAAGAGGACCGAATTTCAGACCTCACACTTGTGTGATGAGTGAATGATAAAAAAATGATAGTTTTCCTCTCTTATTTATACAATATTTATGACCTTTAATTAAAATTAGGTCATCAAAAGGCCGACATGGCCAAATTACATGGAAACTCCAGTTTTTACATAAATTCAAGTAAACAAACCCTAAAATATATTTAGGGGTGACGTCATGCCCTCCTAGGGTGACGTTGAGTCTCCTGGGTGGAACTTTGGGCCCCATCTACAAAACGTTAGGCCTCCCAAGGCCCTAGATGATTCCACACGTGCCAATTAGCACACAACTGCATCCATAATGCCAATCCTGATGTTGGGTGGAGTCTAGGATCATAAAGGTGATGGCATGGGCCTCCAAAGGCCTACGTCCAGGTGGAAGAAGAATATCCCCCTGGGTCTAGGTCTTCCAAAGTGTCTCTAGTGAAACGCCCTTCTTTCTTCCTAGTGCAAGTATCTAACATCTCTCTACCCCTGGATGGGGTCACATCATCCATATGTGGGATTTCAGCCCCATGGAGGTTTGAGCTAATCATCCCCCATATGCACCTATCCACTGGGAAAAGTCCTGTAGCAGCAACAGGTATGCCCTCCATGGGCTCATAAGTCACGGGGATCAGATCAATGTCAATCACATCCAATAATCAAATTACCCAAACATGTGCATCAAACCCCCTTTTACCCAAACAAATGGTCAAAGACATTATGTAGTTTAACAAGTCAGATTTGGAGAGGGTCTCAGGATGTCATATTGGGCTAAGCCTCCTTAAGTTTGGGTTGTTTCCCAGGTGAGATTCAATATAGGTCATGTAAGTGCGTGAAATGGTGTAAGGGAAGTGTTTGGGCAGAGGGTGCAGTGATAAAAGGGAAATGTAGGTCTTGTCTGTGGGTGCCTCTGTAGAGGGCGAGTTGCACCTTATCATGGATGTCATTGTTTCCTAGCCCATTCAATGCCTTTTATTTTTAGTCTTATTGCTTTGGTTATTTTTTCTTTTCAAGGGAAACGTTGGGGGACACTGTCCTGGCGTGGTGACCATAGGTGACAATGTTACCCACAAGCATTTCACGGAAATGAGAAGGTTGGCTCATGATGAGACCCCATTTCCCTTGGCTATGCCACCAAGAGTCACTACCCTGGTTTGGTGACCATATAAATGGTAGTTTCATACCACAACATGCCCATGGAATAGGTTGGCTCATGATGAGACCTCCCATCCACCAACTAGTACTTTGAGTTTTTTTTTAATCTCATGGGTGCCCTTTTCTTACTGAGAAGCCTTTTATTGCTTTCTCAGGAATCCCTGGGCGAAGCATCTCAAAGGTTTAATTTTGGCTTTTAAGTCTTTCCAGCTACTTTTACCCTCTTGGCCTTTAGCCCCTTCTTCCCACAAGTCAAGGTACAACCCTTCCTAGTGTTGCAAACCCAATGCCCGAACCAAGGTAGGGGAATATGAGAGGAATAATGATGAAAAGTGGTAAGTATGGAAGGAATGGACGATGACCTTTCATAGACCCACTGTAACACCCTGTTTCCCCCAATTTGTAATTAATCATAAAATAGGAATTACCATGCTAAGGCATGAAGGACAATGTAAATGTATTATTGATTGAGTTTCCAATAACTGACTGTGGNAGGCAGGGTACAACCCCTCCTAGTGTGGAAAACCCAATGCCCGAACCAAGGTAGGGGAATATGAGAGGAATAATGATGAAAAGTGGTAAGTATGGAAGGAATGGACAATGACCTTTCATAGACCCACCCAGTGGCAACCCATCCTAAAGGAGAACTAGCTTACTAGGGAATTATGTCATCCTCCCAGGTATGAACAAGTAAAAGATCATAATTTCCAAGAAAACGTTATGAAATGAAGGAGAGTTCAATGCAAGATATTCAAATTCTTCGAAAATGAGATTGACACATACCATGATAATCAGACTCATTACCTCATGGAGCAATACCTACTGCTACTTCAAGACCAGGTTGGTGGGATGGATGTTGTTGTTGCTGATAAATGGGTTGCACTGAAGAAAAGATGGGCCCTTCGGGGCCAAGCTCAAGTCGTCTGGCTCTCAGCACTCCATGTGTAGGACCTGTGAGCCTCAAGACATGATCTCCTTAGTTATCCCTAGGATAGGGGATAACATCTAGCTCCAACTCGGGGACATGTGTTCACCATAGAGCGCATGAGAACCTCAACATCTCTGGCATGACCTATATCTACTAGATGTCAACAAAATGAATTAGTAATCCTTAGGGTGGTGATATCACCCCTCGCTCATATATGATATAGTGGAATAAAAGTAAACATGCATATATACATAATAAAAGAATACAAAATGAAACTACACTACACTAGCATGACATGCAGATGGTATATACAATGGATGCAAATGCCTACCTACCTCTACTTACCTGTTGGTTGAATTCTAGGTGTAGTCAAATAACCAGTGAAACCATCCTAGCAATATCTCATAATGCCTACCTCTGTGCTTCATCATGAACCAAAACAATGACAAGTCAAGCACAAAAATAACATGAGTTAGAACATGTATCACATCATCGGAAATCGTAGAGTCTAGCTCATGGAGGCGGGAGGGAGGGACAAAATTATGCCAATTCACACTTCTAGGAAAGTGCTCAATCCATCTAAGAAAGGGATCGTAAAAAATCAAAGGCTCAGAAGACTGACTTAAAGAGTCTGAAGGTTGGTTACCTTGGATGTCATCACATATTGAAGTCTGGGAAAGGACTAGTAAGAACCTAGAGAATTATTGGCAAATTTCTAAGGGAAAGTTGAAAGAGTGATATAATAAACTCCTTCTTAAGGTATTCAACCTACCCTCGAATTCTAAAAGAAGGCTTTGCCCTAGAGAAAAATCAAGACAAGGGACATGTTTTCCAACTACACCCTTAGTGACATAGTGAGGTAAAGTAATCAAAGGGGGGTGGATAACCTTGTCACAAGTACCATGCTTTGGGAAAGCAATGTCCTCACCTCTATCAAGATCTGAGCACAACGGTGGTTGATAATATTCTTCATAGAATAAATCAAAGTGCTCAAAAGAATACTCATCAAAATCTTCAAGGTATGACCAAAAATCATCAGGAGGACATAGAAATAGGTCACCCTTGGAGATATCTGTAACTATATCATTTCCTTGTTGCCAAATGTCAAAATTAGTAGTAACCTAGTATGATAGTTGTAAAGGCAACATTTGGAAACGATCCTAAATGTCCTAAACAAGATCCCCATCATATCCAATCACATCCCATTTATGTTTCCCAACATGTATGAACTCATCAATATTATCAACAAAGTCATCACCTTTATCATAATATGAAGGGCCTAAAACATCCAAGGGCTCCTCTAACACTTCTTCACTTTCCAAATTATAAAATAAAGCATCATGAAAATCTTGGAAAGGGAAATAAATTACTATTTTTACTTCTTCCTGTGCAAGAGCTTCGAGGATATGGATAACTTTATTAAATGAAAGAGTATGCATCATTATCTCGTCCTCATGACTTGTCTCTAAATCTTCAACTTCATAATAAGGAGGATCTATCTTGTCCAAGGATTCCCTTTCTTCCTCCCCCTCTGAATCATAGAATAAGGTATCATCAAAAACTTGAAAAGGAAATTGACTAATCTCATCCTCTTCTTCTTGTGCAGGAGGAATAGGCTCTTGGATGGCTTCATCAGAAGGAGGAGCACACATCAATACTTCATCATCATGTTTGATATCTTCATGCTCTCGCTCTTCAACCATGTCTTCATTATCCTTGGTAGAAGCATGAGTAAATTCTTGCTCTTCCTCATGGGATTGGAAACCCTCATTAGGATCCCTCTCCTCAACCTCCTATTGGTTGATAAATTGTCCCCTTCTTTCAAAGATCTCAAGGGAAACTAATCTCTCCAGACTAAGAGTATCTGGGGTACCTTTGGGGTCATCAACTTTGGTTTCTAGAGAAAAGATGTGTTTTCTCTTTAACAAAGAGATATTCACCTCGATTTGTATGGCCATGTAATATGCATCATAGATTGTTTTTGGCCCCTTTTTATTGAGGAGGAACCCTAAATGCACTAAGAGTGCATTGGTATAGAGGTAAACGAGGTACTTGTCTCCAGGATGATGGCTTCTAGGAATCTGATATAGCAAGTTCTCAAACCTAGTATGGAATTACTTGATAGTATCATTCTTAGTTTGTTTTATGTACTCGAGTCTTTTTAATAGAATTTGGATATATTCCAATTTAATACCCCATCTTTTGAGAAAGGTTTCTTCTAACTAGTCCATAGATGTGATGCTAGCATCAAAAAGATCGTCATACCACTTCCTAGCATTGCCATGAAGACTGGCAGAGAAAAGTTTCATTACCAAATCCTCAACATCATCACTGATAGGGTGGAGTTGAAAAAAAACCCAAAATTTATCCATGTGATTGTCGGTTGTAACCCCATCACTACCAGTGAATCTAGCGAGCCATTTTTCATACCTCGGGGGCATTTGTCGAGGGTGACCCATAATTTTACTCATATCCAAGGGTTTAAAATTTCCTAGGTCCCATTGAGAAGCCATGTTCAGCTTAATCATCAGTGGAGTCACCAGATAATCCTTCTAGGGATCATCAAATAGAAAAGAGGGAATTACCCTCAATGGAGTCACCAGGTAAGCTTCATAAGATAAAGGCTTTGAGGAAAAGGATTACCGAAAAAGTGTCGTCTTGAGGAATGTTGACTCAGTGTTCCTTGACAATGGTGCCAAAATGTTATTGCACAATTTGTACTTTCCCAAAGCCCAATGCAAGTAGATACAAAATTGGTGTAACTGGGAGTGACATATCACTGTCACCTTAATAGGAAACCCCTTTCTATTTAGGAGTATGTTGTGGTACCCCAGGGGAGATGTCCCCAGTGACCTAAGGATTTGAGAAGGATAGGGACAAAGTGTAACAAAGTTCCCCCCTCTCACAAGTCACTCAGATTCAAAGGGTTCTTTATGTCTTATAGAGAAGAAGCAAAGGAGTAATATTTTGTACCTGCCCAGAACAAGACAACAAAATAGAAAAATGGCACTTTCCAAGTACCAAAATGATATTGGTGCTTCATAAGACAATGAACTCTTAAGAAATGTACTAGCTGATATATAATTGCAACAGTATAATAATTTATAATAGAAATAAGAAATTTGTAACAACCACAATGATTATGCTCCAAAATGCTTGAGAAAAGACTAAAAATAGTAGTTTTAGCTAGGCAAACTGATATCAGGTAGTCACAAGCAGATTTGGTAATGTTTATCTAGCAATATATGTTACTTTTGAGGTTAGTTTGTTTTTGTTAGATGGTTGTAGCAATATTTTGCAACAACAGCAAGTTGGTAAGTGATTTAGGCTAATCTAAGGTTAGTAGGAGTTAGTGGATGTTCCAAAGAAGATAGCTCTTGAAAGTAGTTTGATCAATCAATCACTTGTAGTGGGTAGACTAGTGCCTTCAAGGGTAATGGAGTCAATGATGGCAGCAAAAAATCTTACAGGAAAATAGCAATGATAATACTTAGTCAAAGGAGATGAAGAGGATGAGAGAGGTGTTGGTAGCCCAAGGCCTCAAACATCCAAGTCCTAGAGATAATGGCTAGAAAGTAATGAAAATTAGGCCCTAGTGATTCCTCTTTTCCTTAGACAATTTGAAACAAAATATGAAATAGGAAATGAAGTAGGGTTAATAGAGTGCTACAATGGTAGGGCTTTAGTATCTACTTCTAGATAGGTGCTTTTCAAGAAATCTTAGCAAGCGGAATATTATAGAGAAAAAGATAATAACATATGTCTTTCTCCTATGGTTTCAAGCAAGCAATTTCATAATCTTTGACATGAAACAAGTAAATTCACCATAAGCATTCATTCGCAATAAAGAAATGCAGATTTTCTACTTACTTCACCAAGAATAATCAAGCCAAACCCTAGTTGAAGATCCTCCATAATAAAAAAATTCCAAAATACACCAAGATTTGCCTCCCCAAAAGTTGTTCACCACTTAGTTTCAGCCAATAACCCTTAAAGAGGACCGAATTTCAGACCTCACACTTGTTTGATGAGTGAATGATAAAAAAATGAGAGTTTTCCTCTCTTATTTATACAATACTTATGACCTTTAATTAAAATTAGGTCATCAAAAGGCCGACATGGCCAAATTACATGGAAACTCTAGTTTTTACATAAATTCAAGTAAACAAACCCTAAAATATTTTTAGGGGTGACGTCATGCCCTCCTAGGGCGACGTTGAGTCTCCTGGGTGGAACTTTGGGCCCCATCTACAAAACGTTAGGCCTCCCAAGGCCCTAGATGATGCCACACGTGCCAATTAGCACACAACTGCATCCATAATGCCAATCCTGATGTTGGGTGACGTCTAGGGTCATAAAGGTGATGGAATGGGCCTCTAAAGGCCAACGTCCAGGTGGAAGAACAATATCCCCCTGGGTCTAGGTCTTTCAAAGTGTCTCTGATGAAACACCCTTCTTTCTTCCTAGTGCAAGTATCTAACATCTCTCTGCCCCTGGATGGGGTCACATCATCCATATGTGGGATTTTAGCCCCATGGAAGTTCGAGCTAATCATCCCCCATATGCACCTATCCACCGGGAAAAGTCTTGTAGCAGCAACAGGTACACCCTCCATGGGCTCATAAGTCACAGGGATCATATCAATGTCAATCACATCCAATAATCAAATTACCGAAACATGTGCATCAAACCCCCTTTTACCCAAACAAATGGTCAAAGACATTTTGTAGTTTAACAAGTCAGATTTGGAGAGGGTCTTAGGATGTCATATTTGGCTAAGCCTCCTTAAGTTTGGGTTGTTTCCCAGGTGAGAGCCAATATAGGTCATGTAAGTGTGTGAAATGGTGTAAGGGAAGTGCTTGGGTAGAGGGTGCAGTGATAAAAGGGAAATGTAGGTCTTGTCTGTGGGTGCCTCTATAGAGGGCGAGCTGCACATGTCATTGTTTCCTAGCCCATTCAATGCCTTTTATTTTTAGTGTTATTTCTTTGGGTGCTTTTTCTTTTCAAGGGAAAAGTTGGGGGACACTGTCCTGGCATGGTGACCAGAGGTGACAATGTTACCCACAAGCATTTCACGGAAATGAGAAGGTTGGCTCGTGATGAGACCCCCTTTCCCTTGGCTATGGCACCAAGACTCACTACCCTGTTTTGGTGACCATATAAATGGTAGTTTCATACCGCAACATGCCCATGGACCTAATAGGTCGGCTCATGATGAGACCTCCCATCCACCAACTAGTACCTTGAGTTTTTTTTTTATCTTACGGGTCCCCTTTTCTTACTGAGAAGCCTTTTATTGCTTTCTCAGGAATCTCTGGGTGAAGCATCTCAAAGGTTTAATTTTGGCTTTTAAGTCTTGCCAGCTACTTTTACCCTATTGGCCTTTAGCCCCTTCTTCCCACAAGTCAGGGTACAACCCTTCCTAGTGTTGCAAACCCAATGCCCGAACCAAGGTAGGGGAAGATGAGAGGAATAATGATGAAAAGTGGTAAGTATGGAAGGAATGGACAATGACCTTTCATAGACCCACTGTAACACCCTGTTTCCCCCAATTTGTAATTAATCATAAAATAGGAATTACCATGCTAAGGCATGAAGGACAATGTAAATGTATTATTTATTGAGTTTCCAATAACTGTCTGTGGGGGTGAAGCCTTGAAAGTATTGGCCATGATATCACTAGAGGAGAGAAAGAAGTTAATAAATAAAAGGACTGGTGGTTGAATTACCAACTACCCCCATGAATGGGAGCATGGTCTAGCTGCAGGAAGTCAGCCCAAAGTACCGCAAGGTCTGACAGACCAGGGGACCCGAGCTTCCTTCTGACAGAAGGAAGGTGACATATATACACACGGAGACCAGACAAGAGGATACGCTCTGGAGTGAGGCGTGGAGCTCTCCAGTGAATCATGAATTGAAGGTCGTGAGCTTGATGCTGAGGAGCATCCGAGAAACCTCACCGAGGCCATAACCGAGAGAGAAAGCTCTGAGTTACAGAGAACAAGACCCGAACAGAAGCTGAAACAAAGAGAGAATTCTTGATAACTGTGAGAGCTCCCTAGTGATATCATGGCTTGGCACGGGGGTGGCCAGAGTGCTAAGATTGAATGCCTCTGGGCCTATGGTCGGGTGGAAGGACGAACACCCACAGTCAGTTGGTTGGCGACAACCTGTAATAGATAAGCGATCTCTTGCCCTATGTAATTTAGTTGTAATTGTGTAGGAATTGGTTATACTATGTATGTTTCAGGAATCGTGCATGATTTTCTTAATGGGTGTACTGTATCCCTTTCTATATTGCTTGGTTGTATAATTAGGCTTGTAAGAAATTATATGGTTAGGATATTTTGTATACTCGTAAATACTTGTGTCCTGTTGTGGCATAAGCCAGAGTCACAAACTTGTGTGTTCGTCGACCATGGACATAATTTCATGTACGCATGCCAACCTTCCTAGTTGTTTAGAGTCCCTTGGAGGATGAATTCTGTTAAGCTTGGGAGAGGTAGCATAGTTATGCACAAGCTCCTTGCAAGGCAAGTAGAGACCGAGACCCACTCAAGTTCTAGACTTGACGAATGAGCGTGAGGGGTGCGTGGAAGACCCTTCTAAGAGTCAAGCCCAGAAGAAAGAGTGAAAAGCTCTTAATTCCTTCATAGCTGAGAAAGATTAGGAGCGACAACACTTTTCGTAAGTGCTGGCGAGACCCAATAGTCGGCTTGCAGTAGAAGATCGAAGGTTGAGACCTTCGAAGCATCGAAATCTTTCGAGATCAGGAAGAAAGCCAAAGCTCAGGAGGAAGAGCAACAACAACCCTTAGATTAGCTGTAGAGTGTAGATTCTGGGTCATTGAATCCTACGTCCAGGCACACAGGATAGTGCACAAGAGAAGAGGATCTGAATAGATGGTAGAGAGCCTTCGAGGAGGAAGTACTGATAGTCGACGATCGTTAGATCAAGAGAGGTAGTGAGGAGATTAACAGTGGGGCCATTCAACTCTAAAAGATTAGGAGGAATAGGAGTCGTTGAATCAATAGTGAAGAGGCCCGAGAGCCACTGGATCAGGGATAGGTGCACAAGGTTTAATCCCTAGAGACCGCATAGAAGGGATCTAAGAAAACGGTATAGAACTGTCAGATCTAGAGCGGGGATCGACAGTCGTTGGATCCAGAGATAGGTGCATGAAAGAAGTCCTGAAATCACTTCAACCGTTGGATTGTTGGAGGATAGGTGGTGAACATTTGGAAGCCACCGGGGTTTCAGAACTTAGACGTATAAGGGTGGTGAAGAACAAGAGTTCACAATCACCGAAATCGCGAAGGTTATTCTTGATCGTTGGATCCAGGGTGACACGTGGTAGAGATCTAAAGCCACCAGGGTTCTGGACATCGGGAAAATGAGGGTGAAGACTCAGAGAAAGATGGAGGGAAAAGATCTAATCTGGACCGTCAGATCTAGCGCCGAGGACCGATAGCCATTGGATCCAAGAGAAGGTGCGCGAGGTTAACCCTCGTATGAGTAAGAGAGAGAGACCTTTTAGAGTCCCGATAATAGATCTCGATCGTCCCTTTGTGAATGACACATGGTGAAGATCTGGAAGCCACTAGTGTTCGGACTTCGAGAAAGTAGAGGTGAAAGAAAGCACGAGGACTCGCGATCACCGAAAGGCAAAATCACACCAGCCATGGGATCTGGGGTGACAAGTTTCAAAGATCTAACCCATCGGAGATTGGGCACCGGGAGAACGAGAGTGAAGACTCTCCCAAATTCGCGAAAGGAGGAGTCCCGAAAGGATCTGTGTTAAGGTCCTAACCCACACATAGGTAGATCAATGTATTCGGATGTAATAAAGGTCAATATTAATAAGGCCTTTCAATAAAATAGAATAAGGCAGATGTAAGAAGACCTAA
>JZKD02S1673753.1:190729-201134 GCA_000966675.3 Picea glauca | reverse complement strand
AGACCATTGCTTCCTAAGGAGGGAGGATTGATCCAGGTGGATATCGGTGTCCACCCACCTTTTCCAAATGGCTCAAAACAGTTTTCTGGCCATTTTGGCAATTTACTATTTTTAGTAGGTTTTAACTTCTAGGGCCATTTTGAGGGTCCAAATGAAGGTTTTTCGAGATCGAGGTTCTCAATGATAGTTGAAGGCATAATTGAGCCCCCAAAATTAATCTCCTCAACAATACCTTTCCAACGAGCTATCACACGCCTAAAACGGAGATCGTATGAAAAAGTTACGACTCTGGGAAGTTGATGTACTCACTTACCCAAACGGGGCCCACATGACTTTTGGCGCTTCATCTCCTAGGGTTAGGTTTTTGGATGTTTAGGACTTTTGGCATTCCCATTTATTGTAAAATGGCCTTCAGAGCCTCATTGTAATCATCTTCTTACGAATGCGATTAGCCGTCACATCTCTTCTCAGAGATAAGCTGCCACCATTCTAGCAAGTCTTTCACTCTGTATTTTTATAGTCTCTGTACATTTCTCTGATTAATAGAAATCATGTATTACTGTATATCTGTGTTTATGGTTGCATATTTGATATATTTCTGTTATATTATTGAATATCTGCAATACCTCTGTGCATTTCTTTATTATATCTCCGCTCTCATTTTGTGCAGAAAATAATCCGGATCATTGCATCAATCTCAGCTATCATTTTATCTTCTCTCTCTTGCAGTGGCTCCAGTTGATCCTACCTCGAATGCTTCTTTGCTTGTATACTCTTTAGTTCTTCATGTAGGTTCTTCAAGTCCTACACACTTCTCAACCTATATTGTATTATCATCATCTTTTGTTTTTGCTTCAATTCCTACACTGCAATGTTTACACTTTCTTCCTTCTTGTCTAACTCTTACAGTTTTTCATCCTCATGTAGGCTCGTCCATAACTGTGCACTTCTATCATATAACTCTATGATTTCCTGGAATTTCCGCGCAATGTTCTCCTTATGATATGTCACCTCCTATACCCTTTTTGATCTAACCTCTGGTGGAGTGCTTGGTTGTAAGAGTGTCATCAACCCTATGATATGGCTTCTATAGTTCTCCATTGTCTGTGCTATTTTCTCGATCTTCTCTTCTGCTTGTATATTTCCTTCCTCTGTGCTGTCAACAATCATCTTAAACACTTATTCTACACAATTCTCTATCCGATCAATGTGTTGCTTTGCTTCATCCCTCTCAACCTACACCTTGTTGATTTTTAGCTTCAGTGTGTCATTTACTTGCTTGACCAATTGTAGATATGTCACATCTACGTGGGCCCTTGATTGAATCTCATGTGCGAAACTAACTTGTAGTTTATACAACGCCTTCATGGGGACCCTGGGTAGTGAAAATTCCAAGTGATTTATGTCTTTCACGACATTCATCACTATCTCCTCATCCATCTGCAACATGTCTTGAGTGAGAGATTTTTTTTCACTCCCTGACGTTATAATCTGGACCGTCTCCTTTGTAGATTTTAACCTTGTACAATTATTTACTACAAAAACATTTTCAATAAAAGAACAAAAAAGATACAATGGAAAATACACACATTACAGAGAGACATTTCCCCTGGAAACCCAAAACGGGAAAACTAACATCTTCTATATTCATTCACACATACATTGTTTACAATACAATATACATATAGGAGCCAGCAACATCCAACACCCTAATACACTGAACTGGATTAGTCAACAACCCTAATTTTGTAACCAGAAATAGAAAACCATCAGTGAAAAACCATGTGCCGAAAAACCTGCCAAAAAATGGACACAAAAACCGAGGACCGCCCAAAAATGGAAACAAAAACTGAGGAAAAATATTCTAGTGGTGCAAATAATATAACACATATCCAAAATTCTCCCACTTGTTTTTTTCTTTGCATACATGGGGTTACAGGGTTACATAGTCAAAAATTCAGGGTAACAATACCCATAGATCCTCTACACCAAGAGAATTTCTCAGTGCTCACTGATTTTGTTAATGAATCTGCAACATTATTCAAAGTATCCACCTTCATCAGCAACACCTTCTTTTCTTCAACCATGTCTCTCACAAAGTGATATTGAACATCAATATGCTTTGTCTTTGAATGATAAGTTGGGTTCTTCGCCAAAAAAATTGCACTCTAACTGTCACACTCTATCCTTACAGCTTGTTGTACCAACCCAATACCTGAACACAATCTTTGTAATCATACTTATTCCTTGCTTGCATGAGTGGCTTCCATGTATTCAACTTCTGTAGTTGAAAGTGCCACTACCGACTGTATTTTGCTCATCTAACTGATTTCTCCTCCAAACAGGTTAAACGCATACCCATTTGTAGATATTCTACGATCTATATCTCCAACCTAGTCTGCATCCACAAAGCCATGTATGTCCAACATTCTGTCCAAACTTGGTCTTCCTTGGTAGCACAATCCATAACTAGTAATTCTATGCAAATACCTGAAAACACTCTTTACGGTTGTCAATTCTCCTTCCTTGGTTTTGACATATACCTACTCAAAACTCCCACTGCATGTGCAATGTTCGATCTAGTACATACCATTGCATACATCAAACTTCCAACTGCACTTGCATATGGAACACGAGACATGTCCTCCTCCTCTTCATGTGTCTTGGGACATTGATCCGTAGATAACTTTACATCTACAGGAATAGGGACCCCGATCAGTTTACATTCCTTCATATTAAACCTCTGCAATATTGTCTCCACAAATTATTCTCTGATTTAACCAGATCTTCCTATTTTTCCAATCTCTTTTCATTTCCATGCCCAAAATGAAATTTGTAGCACCAAGATCCTTCATGTCAAATTTAGAGGACAACTAAGTTTTCACATCCTGGATAATCTCTTTGTTGTTTCCTATCAGCAACATGTCATCCACATACAAGAACAAATAAATCAAATGATCACCAATTAATTTAAAATGCACAGAGTGATCATCTATGCTTCTTGTGAAGCCAAGTCCCAACATATAAGTATCAAATTTTTGATACCACATCCTTGGTGATTTTTTTAAACCATACAGGGACATTTTTAGCTTAAATACCAGCTCCTTCTTTCCCTTCACAACAAAGCCTTATGGATACTTCATGTAGATTTATTCTTCCATATACCCATGTAGGAATGGTGTCTTCACATCCATCTTTTATACTTCAAAATCAAACGCAACAACAACATATAACATAAATCTAATAGAAGTTAACTTGGCAACAAGAGAAAAAATCTCACCAAAATCAATTCCCTCAACCTGGGAATAACCCTTTACTACTGATCTGGGATCTTTTCATCGAGTGAATTATAAATAATTGCATTAAATGAGCATAAATTAAAGTGCACCATTAAAGAAGGAAAATCTCAATAATGAAGAGACATAAGCATCAAATCTAAACACAAAAACTTAATAATGGAGTTCGTCCCTGGTGGACTACGTCTCTGGGTCCTGCTCTCAAATGGGTAGGATTTTTCATTAAATCAGCAAAATAATTTGGAAAAATACATGATCTAGGTGGATATCGGTGGCCACCTACCTTTTCCAAATGGCTCAAAACAGTTTTCTGGCAAGTTTGGCAATTTACTATTTTTAGTAGGTTTTAACTTTCGGGGCCATTTTGAGGGCCCAAATGAAGGTTTTTCGAGATCGAGGTTCTCAATGATAGTTGAAGGATTCATTGAGCCCCCAAAATGAATCTTCTCGATGATACCTTTCAAACAAGCTATCACACGCCTAAAACGAAGATCGTATGCAAAAGTTACGACCCTGGGAAGTTGATGTACTCACTTACCCAAACGGGGCCCGCATGACTTTTGGTGCTTCATCTCCTAGGGTTAGGTTTTTATATGTATAGGGTTTTTGGCATTCCTGCTTATTGTAAAAATGCCTTCAGAGCCTCATTGTAATCATCTTCTTGCGAATGTGAGTAGTCGTCACATCTCTTCTCAGAGATAAGATGCCACCATTCTATCAAGTCTTTCACTCTGTATTTTACAGTCTCTGTACATTTATTTCATTAATAGAAATCATGTATTACTGTATATCTGTGTTTATGGATGCATCTCTGATATATTCCTATTATATTATTGAATATCTGCGATATCTCTGTGCATTTTTTTATTATATCTCCGATCTCATTTCGTGCCGAAAATAATCCGGATCAATACATAAGTATACCTCATTCTAAAATCAAGCTGCAAAAATATTTCTCAGATCAAAAAACATACAACCCCACTGAATTTGTGGTGTCGAATTACCCAAAAAAAACTATCTCCATGCCTCAATATGACTCTGGCACTCTCAAGCCCAAGAAGAATTTTGTCTCGATTTCCATGTCCTGCAACCTGCAATAAATGTTGACGTACCCTGTCTCGTAATGCGTTCCCGAATGTACACAGGCGCGCCTCCCTGGAGCTTTGGGCGGATGCATCTTTTAAGAATTTTTTTGGGTGTTATTTACAACACAAAGCTGTTGGCCTGTTGGTTATGGCATGTGTATTAAGGCGTTAAGGAGGGAGGAGTTCCCAGGGTCAAACCCGCGAGCCTCCCCCTTTTGAATTTATTGTTGTAACAATACATATATATATACAAAGTCCGCTCCGCTAGATTTGGCAAAGGTTCTATTCGATAGCTTGTGGCTGGATGTGGTCCCGCCAGATTTGGCAGACCTGCCAAATCATATTTTTTTTCAAATTTTCGGATACGGGCTGTCATTGGGAATTTTCCCACTGCCGTGTGGCAGCCTCCTATTTGACCACGTCATCCACTGCACCATCAACCTGCTATGTCAGTGCCACGTCATCGTACAAACACCACATCATTTCCAACTCACCATGCCACATCGGTGCCACGTCACTATACAAACCGTACGGACTTCCATGTGGAAAAATCCTACTAGTCCACGGATTGGTCCAGAAGTACGAAATATAGGTGACATGTGGCAGCCTTTGGTGCTACCACGTCACCATGATGATGTCATGCTGACACATCACCATGCTGGAAAGTGTCACCTTCTTCTCCTGCCACATGTGTTGTATGGATGCTGACATCATCCGTACTGGTGCTGACGTCAGCAGCACGGATGCTGACTCATCCCCTTGCTGACTGGGCTAGGTTGACCAAACTTTGACCATGAATATCTTTCAATCCGTAACTCTGTTTGACGAGCCATTTGTGCCGTTAGAAATATTGCGACACAGTCTTCATGATTATTTCATTCCACTGAGTTTTGAGAACTTTGAATGTTTTCCCTTTCTCTGTCTTCTGAGGCCATTATGAGCATCCTGAGTTGCTTCTGCGAGTTCTGAGTTGTTCTTAGTCTTCTCTGGATCCTTTTTGGATCATGCCTTCCCACTGAGAGCTTTTTGGACCACCAAAATCTTTCACCAATCAACAGATAAGTGAGGGAAGAGTCCCCTCACATTATCCTTCTCAATCCACTTTTCCTTGCTTGGATGTGTACCCTTTAAGCCTACTCGAAGATAATCAACATCACCCCTGCGTGAAGTCCTCGTCCTTCTTTCCAGGATGATATCTTCCTTTAAATCATCCAAGTACTCAGGAGAAAATTCATCAACTGAAGGTATTGAAACTTCCTCATCCTGATCCATGATCATGGGAGGATAAAAGAGTTTCAAGTTCTCCACATTTACAACTGAGTAAATCTTCATATAAGGTGGAAGATCCAGACGAAAAGCATTGGTACCAATTTTCTCCAAGATAGTGAAGGGTCCATAACAAATGGGCTTGAGTTTCTTTCCTTCACCTTTCAATCTCTCCTTCTTGATGTGAAGCTATACCTAGTCTCCAACTTGGAACTGATGATCAACCCTGTGCTTGTCATGCTGAGCTTTATATTATACTTGACTTTTCTCCAACTATTCCATGACTTCCTGGTGCACCTGCTGGATCCTATGACTCAAATTGCGGGCTCTATCCTCTGTTCTTTCTTTATTTGCATCAATATCTATCCCATACATCAAGTCCAAAGGAACCTTAGGTAGGTACCCAAAACATGTTTCAAAAGGAAAACACTGAGTGGTGGAATGTAAGGCTCAGTTGTAAGCATGTTGTACATAGGGTATTTGTTCATCCCATCACTTGGGATGCTTACTGCAGTAGCCTCGAAGCAAAAGTACCATTGTTCAGTTTACCACCTCTGTCTGTTCGTTAGTTTGTGAATGGAAAGAAATGCTCCTCTTCAATTTGGTGTCCATCATTCTCCCCAAGCTTGTCCAAAAATCCCCAAGGAATCGAGCATCTCGATCCGAGATAATGGATGTGGGTAACCCAAAGTGAACCCAAACATACTGAAAGGAGATATTAATAGTCTGCTTAGCAGTGATCTGCATTTTACATGACATCAAGATACACATCTTGTTGAACCTATCCACTACAACATACAAATAGTCATGACCCCCTTTTGACATTAGTAAACCCCTACAAAATCCATGGAGATACTTTCCCATGGATGGGATGGAACAGGAAGTGGTGAGTATAGCCCCGTTTTTCTATTAGTGGGATTACAAGTAGAACACATCACACACCCCTTTACATATTTAGTTACAATTTCTTTCATTTGAGGCTAGTAACAAAACCTCTGCAAATGAGCCATAGTTTTTCCTACCCCAAAATGCCCAAACATAAGAGAAGTGTGAGCTTCTCGTATTACATGGACTCGTTCACTTGTAGGAATACATAGCTTCCCAAGATGGTAGAGTAGTTTTCCCTGTAGACAATAGTTCTCTACTTGTGCACTATGGGTTAGCTTCTCATATACTTCTTTAAAATGTTCATCAATGGCATATTGTTCCACATAGCTATCATGAGATAAATAAGTATTCTTCAAAATAATAGAGGCAACAATAGGAGGTCTAGAAATCATATCAACTACCTTGTTACTCGTACCCTTTTTGTAGTTGATTACCAAATGAAATTGTTGTAGAAGACCCATCCATTTGTAGTGTCGAGATTGTTGCAGTTTGGTTTGTGCTTGGAGGTACTATAAGGGTTGGCGATATGTAAGTATGATTGTTTCCTTCCCCAACAAGTAGTGATTCCATTTCTTTACGCTTTGAACTAATGCATACAACTCTTTATCATATGTACAATAGTTAACAACAACTTGGTTAAAAGTTTCAGAGTGGTAACAGATAGGCTTAGGATATTGCATCAATACTGCACCCATGGCATATCTGCTGGCATCTGTCTCGATCTCAAAAGGTTGTTGAAGATTCGACAATGCTAATACTGGTGCGGTATTGATCTTCTCCTTCAAAGTATTCGCTTTTTTCTTTCCTTCCCATTGAAAAGTGTACTTCACACTGGTTAAGGCATGCAAAGGAGATACTATAAAGGAGAAGTTTGAAATGAACCTCCTCCAATACTGGACTGCACCTAAGAAGCTTCAGATCTTAGTTACACTTTTTGACTCAGGCCAATTTACAATTACATCAACTTTAGAAGGATCGATTTTCAATTGTCCTCCTCCTACAATATGGCCTAAGTATACAAGTGCAGTCTTCCCAAATTCACATTTAGATAATTTTACATACATATTTTCCCTTTGCAAAGTATCCAATACTTGCTTTACATGCCTCACATGTTCATCCCAAGTCCCGCTAAAAATAATAATGTCGTCTAAATATACAATCACAAAATCATCTAGGAAAGGCCTGAATACATCATTCATCACACGCATGAAAGTTGTTGGAGCATTACAAAGCCCAAACGACATAACTAACCACTCAAACAATCCTTGTTTAGTTTTAAAGGTAGTTTTCCATGCATCATGTTCTGCAACCCTGATTTAATGGTATCCACTGCGCAAATCCAACTTAGTGAAATAAACAAAATTCTTTAACTGATCAAGTAAATAACCTATACGAGGAAGAGGGTATTGATTTTTCACCATGATTTTATTTAAGGCCCGGTAATTGACACACATTCGCCATGTGCCATCTTTCTTTGGCACCATCACGATTAGAGAACCACAAGGAGATGAACTGGGCCTGATAACCCCTTGATCCAATAAGCCCTATACCTGCTTCTTGATCTATGTCATCTCCACAAATGACATCCTGTACATGCCCACATTAGGAAGAGGAGAATCTTGCTGAAAATGTATCTCATGTTGGATTTCCCTCTTAGGAGGTAATCCATCTGGTTCTTGGAAAATATCATCATATTTAGAAACAATATCAATTAATTTCTTCTTATGAGAAGGATCACATCCTTGGAAAGCATTGGATGTCCCGACATCTTTCTCTCTTACGACCATGAGTACATATCTTTTATTAGTGTTTATGAGTCTCTTCATTTGTCCTGCACTAACAAGTGTTGTGTTTACCCTCATGCTGTGAGATATAAAAATATAATCCACGCCCCCCTTAGTAAGGTGGTACTTGTTCTCATGACGAAAGAAGACTGTTTTTCTATCATAAAGATAAGGACTTCCCAACACTATTCCACATATATCAAGTGATACAACATCCAAATCCACTTCATCAATCAACTTTGAAGCAATAACAAATCTACCCCTACATTGTTTGGTGACATTAAGTTTTTCTTTATCACATACCCAACCAAGAGGATAAGGCTTCAGATGTAGTTTCATTTCAAGACCCATCTTCTTGACAAGTGCTTTAGATATTAATTTTACTTGGGAACCCAGATCAAATAATGTATCTATTTTAGTGTGTTTAGATACAACTCTTATGTGAAATAATTCATTCCTCTTTCGTTCTCATTATTGGAATTTGAACTAGCATGAAGGGAATATTTACCTTGTACTCCAACCATTGTGATCCTTCCTTCGTCCCCTAAATTGGAACCAAGATCTTGTTGCACTGTAGCAACGGATTTTGTCTTCCCCTTTCCACCAAACTGCTTCAGTTTCTTCTGTGGATGCAGTTTCCAACAATGTTCATCATCATGGCCACTTTTCTTGCAATGAGTGCAAGATGGCTTTCCTCCTTCCCTCGTCACTGTGGCGGTCTTCTTTTCCTTCCTTTTAAACTTCTTGAAAGGTTTATGTGGGAGATTGGACGGTTTCTTTGTGGGATCTTATTGAACATGCTTTCCCCTGTTCTCCAGGTGAGTGGCTTGCACACAAACTTCGTCAAGACTGGTGGGGTTAAGCAAGAGAAAAGTATGATGAATATAACTATTAATTGCACCAATATGCTTTGTTAAAATTTCATAACAATCCAAAGGAATGTTTAATGCAAGAGCTTTATTCCTAAATTCTTCTGTGAAACTTTGTACAGTTTGACCTTTACTTTGCCTTGAAGTTTTCCATTCCATCATTGCTTTATGTAAATAACCCAATGGATAAAATTGCTTCCTTACCGATGATTTAAATTTCGACCATGAGGAAAGAAGATTACCACACTTACTTCTGTCCTAAAGCTTTCTCTCCCACCATACGAGAGCGGTGCCTTCCAACCGAAGAGAAGCCAATTGCACTTTAACTTCCTCTTCATCAATATGTTGAACACGACAATATACTTCAATCTGTCGGACCCAATTATCTAGCTTTTCAGGATTAGCATCTCCATTAAACATAGGTAAAGAAAATTTTACATCAAGCTTTAATAATGGTTTCTTAAAAGAGGCTTTATGGCTAGAATGATGAGAATGTTGAGAATGCTCAGAGGAAGAAGAACTAGAACTTGATGGTGAAGATGGAGGCTCAGGAGGGTCTCCTCCAGCCCCTTGGTTTAATGAAGCATCATCATCAACATGTGCTTCCTTTTTCTTCCCTTTCTTATTCACCCTCTTCTCGTAATCTCCATACATTCATTCAACCATTTCTGACATGCAATACAAGACCATATGAAAATTTTTCTCCTGTTCATCACGCTTGTCTTCTTCTGCCATTTTCTTCCTTCAGGATGCATGGCCAACTCCGGTATTGAAAGTCCTAAGAGTTTATTCACCTTGCTTATGATTGGCCCTAGTAAGCATTCACACTCAACAATTCAAGTCAAAGACGACTACTCTGATACTAACATGATCCAGGATATTTTCATCAAGTGATGTATAAAGAATTGCATTAAATGAGCATAAATTAAAGTGCACCATTAAAGAAGGAGAATCTCAACAATGAAGATACATAAGAATCAAATCTAAACACAAAACCTTGATAACGGAGTTCGTCCCTGGTGGACTACGTCTCTTGGTCCTGCTCCCAAATGGGTAGGCTTTTTCATTAACTCAACAAAAGAATTTTGCAAAATACGTAAGTATACCTCATTCTGAAATCAAGCTGTAGAAATATTGCTCAGATAAGAAAACAGGCAACACCACTAAATTCGTGGTGTCGAATTATCCAAAAATGACTGTCTCCTCACCTCGATCCG
>JZKD02S1673753.1:174635-190440 GCA_000966675.3 Picea glauca | reverse complement strand
ATACAAATTCCACTCTGCTAGATTTGGCGAAGGTTCGATCCGATAGCTTGTGGCCGGATTTGGCATGGTCCCAAATCATATATTTTTTAAAATTTTTGGATACAGGTTGTCATTGGGCATTTGCCCACTACCACGTGGCAGCCCCTGATTGGGCCACATGGCAGCCTCCTATTCGACCAAGTCATCCATTGCACCATCATCCTTCCATGTCAGTGCCACATCATCATATGAATGCCACGTCACTTCCAACTCACCATGGCACGTCATCATGCCACATCACTATACGAACCGTACAAACTTCCACGTGGAAAAATCCTACTGGTCCACAGATCGGTCCAGAAGTTCCAAATACGGGTGACACATGGCAACCTCTAGTGCTACCACGTCACCATGATGACGTCAACATGGCACGTGTCACCTCCTACTCCTACCATGTGAGTTGTATGGATGTTGATGTCTTCCGTACTGGTGCTGACGTCAGTAGTACATATGTTGACTCATCCCCCTGCTGACTAGACTAGGTTGACCAAACGTTGACCATGAATATATTTCGATCCATAACTCTGTTTGACGATCCATTTGTGTCGTTAGAAAGCTTGTGACGCGCTCTCCACGATAATTCCATTTCCACTGAGTTTTTAGAACTTTGATTTTTCTCCCTTTCTCTGTCTGCTGAGGCCATTCTGAGCATCCTGAGTTGCTACTGTGAGTTCTGAGTTGTTCTTAGTCTTCTCTAGATCCTTTTTGGATCAGCTACTAACCGAGCTTTGTATTTATCCACTTTTCCTTTTGCATTCAACTTCTTTTTAAATACCCATTTGTTGCCAATGGGATTTCGTTCAGTTGGAAACACCACTAGATCCCAAGCCTCATTCTTATCCAAGGTTGTCATTTCTTCAACCATGACCTTTTTCCAAATTTTTCCATCCTTTGAATCCACTGCCTCCCTAACAGTTCTAGGATCATCATCTGTGATATACAAAGTATAGTTTTAACGAAAATCATGTGGAGTATACCTTTCCAATTGCATTTTTTCCCACACTGATCTCTTCAATACTGGAGTATGAGGATCTTATTCTTCTGATTCTTTTTCTTTTGTAGAGTCCGATTCATCATCCTTTGGCTCAAAATCTATTTTCTATGGTTCTTCCTTACTTGGTAGGACTTCATTTTTTACAAGATCCTTCATTTCTATAAATACCACATCTCGGATATACACAATCTTCTTAGTTTCTGGGTCCCAAATCTTATAACCTTTGAGACCATATTTATACCCAATAAAGATACACTTTTCAGCCTTCTTATCTAGCTTACTCTTGTTTTCCTTTGGAACATGAACATAGGCCTCACAACCAAATACCTTGAGATGTGTGAGATACGGTTTCTTACCAGTCCATACCTCATGTGGATTCTTGTCATCTAGTGTTGATGAGGGTGATCGATTGACCAGATAACATGTAGTACCCACTACCTCTACCCATAATTCTTTCCCTAACTCGACACCACTGAGAATGCACCTTTCTTTTTCCATCAACGTCATGTTCATCCTTTTTGCAACTCCATTTTGTTGAGGTGTATATGGAGTAGTCTTCTGCCTTGATACAATGCACTTCTTACGGAACTCTTCAAATTCATTCCCACAGAACTCTCCACCATTATTTGTCCTCATCACCTTAATTCTTTTCTCTGTTTGATTCTCAACAAAAGCCTTAAACTCTTTAAACCTATCAAAGACTTTGGATTTCTTCTCGAGGAAATATATCCAAGTATACCTCGAGAGGTCATCTATAAAAGAGACATAGTATACAGATTTTCCCAATGATGGAACATGTTAGCATTAGAAGTCACACCTAGACTACTATAGATGTAAGCCTAATACCCATCAGAATGTGAATAATAATTGTTTTCAATGTGTAGCAAATGGGTGTGATACTTATTTTATGATATCAACACAAAACCTCCATGAAATACACACCAACAAGCAAGGCTTTGAATAGCTTCAAATCAATGTTTAGAGATATCAATTGGAAGATAGAAGACTTAGCAAGGAAAATGAAATACACGCATCAAGTTACATCAAGTACTTCTGAAACACATATAGAAGAAATATCATTGAATAAGAACCTCCTAATAAACAAGAGAAAACACTTTGATCATACTTGCATGAACTACCAACAATAAATCATTTACTGTAGTAAGGAACAAACATAATGATGAATCCTTCACCAACAACTAGCATCAAAGTGAGATAGAAATAGATGTGATAGTAGGAAAGGAAATTGATCATTCACTATTAAATATTTTTGAGTCTGATACATACATGAGGAAACTCGATTACAGGTTTAAAACTAAAGATAAGAGCCTCACTGTCTAACCATTCGAACCTCCTCATAGAGTTACAATGCATCTTAAATAACAAAATATTCAAAAATATGTTTACAATTTTCCACCTGGCTTCTTCATAGGATTCTATGCCTAAGAAAGGTGTGGCACTAGGTGTACAACAAAAATGTAACGAGAATGTTATTTTCCAGGTAAATGTTGGCATCATTAATAACAACTACTGACAACTTGATGCATGTGGTTTTACTGCAGGCAGATCCTTGAGGCAGGAGGCCTTTGATGTGCAACTAACCTTTAAAAATATTTTTCGAGCTCAACCTGACACCTGGCAATCCTTATCAACTCAAAATATTAGTAATACCTAGTTCGCAGCGCCTTTGAGTTCACGCGCTGCGAACTTTCCTGTAGGTGCCTTTTTACCTCCAAAATGATTCCAACTTTTTAAAACTTGCAAAAGAAGTTGGGAAAACCCTTCCAAATCCTGCTACAAACTTCTGAAACATGAAGTAACCTTTGGAGAAATCACATGAATATGGTAACCTCAGCTCAAGAAAAAAATCATTACTCTGGTTATAAGTATATGCAAAAAGTGAACAATGGAAAAAATGATGATGATGTAAAAATAATATCTTGTATTCATCTTTCCTTGGTACTCCTAGTAGCCACCCTAGCTAATATATCAAAATTCCTTTTTGCTACCTGCTCTTTGAAAGGTTGCAATTTTTCTTTCAATCTCCTGAAATCAGCTTGGCAAGATCTATTCTGTTTATACACATTCTTAAGATTCCTATGAAGAGGTAGTGACCTATTAGCCAAGTATCTTTGTTTATCAATAGTATTCTCATATAAATCTAACATATCCTTCAGCTTGATTCAACCTCCATATTTTCCTTCTTCGATTTGTCATTTTCAGCTCTTGTATCCTTAAGTTTCCTCCCGAGTCTTTTGAAAGTAGGATTACTTTCATGAGGAGGAGTGATGATATCAATAATCTCTATTGGTTGCTTGGAAGGATGAGCTTTATCCTTTTTTTGAGATGAGGCTTCTATTGTACCCTCTTCCATAGGAATATGTTGTTTAGTTGCTGATCTGGTGAAAGGTCTTCTAGGCTTGACTGTTTATGCAACAACAAGTGGGGAAAAGACAAGTTTTTTACCCTTCAGACTCCTTATTTTACTTGATGATATCTCCATAGGTGTAGGTTCTTCTACAGGAGAAACTTCTCTATCAGGAGGTTGTGAGGGACCACCTTCAACTGTTTGATCAGTAATATGAATAGATTTATCACTTTTGGTCATCTTCCTCTTTTTTCTTGACTCTAAGTGCACATACTTCTCAGTAGGAGTAGGTGTTTGTCTTTTGGATTGTGGTGTGTGAGAAACATCTGGTTGAAAACCTGATGCACCTAGGAAAACCTCCCAGACAATATTTGTCTTCTTCAACTCTTCCAGTACTAGCATCTTGATTAAACTAGAGCGAAAAACACTAGTATCCACTTGCTTAGATTTAGCTTGGACCTTATCTGACATCTTTCCAATACTCCTGAAAAGATAAAATGGAAGGTTCATGGACTCTTTCCCAGTAAAGTATAGTAGCAATATGATATGGTATTGATAAACCATATTGAACCTTCCTTCACACGTGAAATACCTCTAAATAACTTTGAGAATTTTGTCAAAATACTCTAGCATGTGACTTATTGGCACTCCCTTTGATAGGTTGTCTCCTTGATATTCAATTTTTAGGAATTCCTTAGAGAAATAAGAAATCAAAGACATGGATTTAAACCACTTTTCACCACAATCAGGTATCTCTATGGCTATAGAAATAGATTGCTCATAGACTTCAAACTCTAGTGCCCCCACCTTAGTCTTTGTCTCACTGAAATTGAGTGGAAATTGTTTAGCTACCTCAAGATTTCCTCTTTGCATTTTCTCACAAACACTCAAGCAACCCACCCTTTGGAATGCTTCCTTGAAAAATGGTTTAGAATTGATAAGTTTCATGTCATGTGGCTCAACCCTGACAATATCTCCCCCTTTATGAACCTTCTTACCTTGCTGACTGTCCATGATGACTATTTTGAAAACCTCCTTTACCCTCTTATAACAGTTTGGTATCAGATATATGATAAAAACAATAAAAATTAGGGTTTTTGATAGAAATGGTACAACTTAGGGTTTACTTGAATAAAATATTCATGCACAACAATAATGTGAGGATGAACAGGCTGCAAGTAGGAGGTGAGAAGAAAAGAACAGAATCCCAAATTGGATGAGGTTGTAGTTAGGAGACAATTGTAGAAACTTTGTGTAAAACAGAGGGTTTGTAGCGCACTGTTGAGTTTGTAGAGCAAGTTCACAACGCACAAAGTTGGACTATGTTTTATGACAGGTTTGCAAACCTTCACACGTATGAAGAGGAAAATGACTTTGAAAAGTTAAAACCTCATACCTAAGTGAAGAACAGTCGAGGAGGGTTTGATCTAGTCAGAAAATAGAGGGTTTGCAGCGAACAGTTTGTAGCATCATAAAAAATATAGTGGATAAGGTTACTGTTGCAAGAGGTAGCTGCAAATTGATCTTTTTGGTATAACATAACAAACTTGAAAATTGCCAAATTTTAGGATACCAATATTGTAGGCTTTTATTAATGCAAATAGTTTGCATCATAGGTAATATGTAACAGTTTTCAACGCATAAAAATGACAACAACTGTATCCAGTTCAATCAACCTTCAGACAACGCAAAATCAAAAAAAGAGGTACCTGGTATATCTGAAACTTTAGTTGGTGTCTCATGAACTAGACTAGGATTTTGTTGGAAGCACTCAATCCACTTCATCGACTACATATAGTTCGCAGTGCCATATTTCAAACCAATGGCAGTGCACTTCATTCAAATTGATAGACCTATTTCTTGAAACCAATCTGAAGAACATGATGCATTAAAGGAACTAAAAACAATGAGATATCCCTTGACACTTTTCCAAGGTATAATGATGTGTGATTAGTGCATGAGGTACTTTCTTGATACGTTGCGAACTTTTAGGTGAGTTTGCAGCAAGTAGACTTGACACTCGATTTGACCCTCAAGCGATTGAAAATGACATAAGGAATCTTTTGTACATCCCTTTGAGACATGACACATGATAATGATAAGTTTAAGACCAAGAGTGTGACCAATGTTGACCCCTATTTCTTTCATGATGATGAACACTATCATGACACCAAGACTCTTACATGGACTAAGGTCAAATTTATTTTCTCATGGAAGAATCAAACATGATTTATTTACATAAGACATGACTCAAAACCTAAAAATTAAAAGACCCTATGACTCAAACCTAGAAACTTAAAATTTGTTTACTCCTACACATCCTATGTGCTAACATATGGCTCCACAGGGGATGGAGACCTCCCTGTGAGGCTCCAAGAACATGCAGTTCCAATGTCTTATCCATTGGGAAAGGAGTCATTATTAAAAGAAAACAAAACTAACTAATAGACTTGTATTTACAATGAAATGAAGCCACCCATGGTGTTCAGTCTCCATTTTGACAATTCTAATGCCCTATATTACCCCCTATCTGAGCATGTTTTACCTATGCCATGTATATCTAATTGATTGTTTCCTCCATAATACATTTGATGACCTTGTTCATGTGCACAGAGAGGTAACTTATGATTAAAGCATGATTTGTTTAGTTTTATTGAGTTAATTCGATTAAATGATTGATTATGTATGATCCTAATCACTTTGACTTTTAAGCAACATAATTCGGTACCAAGGCTCCACCTATTTTGGTACCAACCTGTGTTAATCCGGTACTAGAAATAATTCAAAATTTTGGAAAGCTTCGAGAGAAACATTGGGCACATGGGTTTTGTCTAGAATGATGTTTTTAGGAGGAAACGTGAGTCATAATTCACCCAGATCGCACGTGTGGACCTCCAGCTCAGGGGAAATGATTCTGCCAAAATTATAAAAAAAAACTCAAACTACCAACTTGTGTCTCGATTTTCGTGCATATGGTATCAGATATGGAAATTATAAAACATGGGTTTTGTCTAGAATATAACAAATTGAGTAAATAGAGGGCCGTTGTTCAAAATTAGAAATTTTTTGGGAGATATGGGTGGGGGAATAACTCAAATCTGCCTAAATTGTTAAAAAACACAGATTTTTGGGATTTCTCCTAAAATTGTAAAAACTGTTTTCTTAGTTTGGGGATTCGGTTTCATCCATTCCTCCATGGATTTTATGTATAAATAAGACCTCATAGGTATGAGTAGAGAGGAATTATCATGATATAAGAATGGTTCTTAAAGGTGAATTGTTATGATGTAGAATGGATTCATGAAAAGACTATTTTTGTAAACCTACTTGTTGGAAATTAATGCAAGATTGAATTCAGTGATTTTGCCTCTCTTAGAAGTTAACATCTGGTGATCTAAAAGCTTCCATGTTGGCATCGGCAAGGGCCAACGATTCAGCTTGGTAAGTTTATTATAAATTGTTAGTGTAGATTTTCATTTCATGTATTTGTTATTTTGATTTCATGTTATTTTGTTTGATTTCACTATTCAAATTTGTTGCAAAGTGTGGTAATGCAGGAACAATTGGATCTCCATATTTCACCATACATGAGCTTTAATGGAGCATCCCACTTGTTAGTTTAATTGCTATAGGGAACAAGATCTGAGTTCATCTCTTCATTTCATGAGCCTCTAATGAACATACTTGTTATCTAAGCAAGAACCTTTCGATTCACTGTTTGCTTGAGAAGTTTTGTTATCATTTCTCTCTTCTAAGTTTGGAGTGGTATTGTTGAAGTGTGCCCAGATTTTCTTGTTAGTTGTTGTTAAGGATATTAGCTACAGATAAAAAATTCAAATTCCATCTTTCCACTTCATGAGCTTGTAAATGGACAAGGCATTATCTGAGCAAAATCTTTTGAGTGCATGATTGCAAGTTTTTCTTTCTAATTTATGAATTGTGTGAAGAGTGTTATCTTTGAAGTGTGAAAACAGAGTATTGGTTTTTATATGGTTTTCTTGATTGAACTATACTCATCAGACATAGGAACCTATCTGTTATCAGCACATATAGTGCATCAACTCTTTTGATTACGAATCCCGGTTGATAATTTATGTTTGGTAATATATTATGCAAATAATTGCACCAACATTTTGGCACCATTGTTGGGGAGTTGTAAATGGTAATAGGTAGTATTAGAATCAGATTTCTTTAATGGTTTTGGATTGGTTCTATGGATGACCTATCAAGTTTGGTGTGTTTTTCTTTTGCAAATAGTTTTAAAATTTAGATCTTTAATGATAAATCATGTTTGGGGTGCTGTAAGAACCCCCCAAGTACTAATTTGTGTTGCGAAACAGGTATCATCAACCAGCTAGAGTAATTCAAGGATGATCAAGAGCTTAAAGAATG
The DNA here is from genome assembly GCA_000966675.3 of Picea glauca. Lineage (NCBI taxonomy): Eukaryota > Viridiplantae > Streptophyta > Pinopsida > Pinales > Pinaceae > Picea > Picea glauca. The sequence continues at coordinate 182,647 of JZKD02S1673753.1, read as the reverse complement.
TTCCTCAAAGAATTTTCTCGCATTCTGGCAGCAGCTGGGATATCCGCCTCTCAAGAAGAACATATCTTCACAGTAGTCAAAAATCTAGTTTTCTCTCCACAGGAAGATTTGGAAGTCCTATCGGATTCCTCTTGTCAATTTGTTAAGAAGAATAAAGAATCATGGATAGAATTCAATGAAGAGAAACTAGTGGGACCTGAGATTGAGGAGTCCTTATCATGCCTCTCAACAGATCTTGTATGTACTCCAAAGACCAATCATCTTGAAGAGGATAATCTGCATACCATAGTAGAGGAGGACATTCAGTATGGCCTAAACAAAGAAGAGAAACAAGAATATAGTGATCCTATTGAAATATGGTTTCAATTAGTTATTAGGTCACACCACTCTTTTATTTATTTCTTGATCTCATCATCAAAGTAGCTGGTCCTTCATACTCTGGTATGCATTAAAATTTATCTTTTAAACCTGAGTATGAATATATTTCTAACCCTGTTACACACATGGCTTCACTGGAAGTATTCATATACTTGAAGGACATTTTTTTTTTTCAAATAGAGTAGGAAAGGTAAATAAATAAATAAATGTTGCACATAAGTACAATGCAAGCTATCTTTCATGCTTTTCATAAATGGGAATGTCAAAAGATAATAAAGCATTAAGTTTAAGATCTTTTGTTCCTATAGTAAATTTCTTTTTAAAAGTTATGATGATTTTGTTTGGAATCTTATGAGAAGGGAATCTCTTCATCCTCCGAATGCACACATGATACTAGAAGGGTTTCAAAAGTGGAGAAGGCATCATTGTCAACGCAATATAACACTTAAGGGAGTGCTTCATGACCTATTTCTTGAAAATTCTTCTTTTTCCTTAAGTTGTTAAAAATGATGCATTCATGCTTTATCATTACCTATCTATTTTAAGACCACTATTTCACAAGGATGATCAATTCAGTGATATTTTTAATATAAGTTGAAACTAAATTCTAATTCCAAACCATTTTATTCATAGCTAATAATTCAACTTTTAACATTTTTCCTAAATTTTCTGTTTATAAGCATGAATAAAAATCCAGTTTTAATTAGTTCTATTGGTTTGTTTTTTAGCAGGTGTTCACAATTCTCTGAGCAACCCTTTTTAGCATCTCACATTGTTTGCATGAGGCCATGCAAAACCTTAGGCATGGGGGAGTTGTTGTCGAAACCTTCATATTCTTTTGCAACTTCCGTCGGCGAAGCCAAATCAACATGTTCATTGCTAGGATTTCATAGTCATTTCCAGAATTCCAGTACCATTCTATTACGGTAATGCAGAATTGCGTTCATCCGGTATTGCAAACAATGTTTGCCTCTGTGCTATTCCGGTACTGAAGCACAACCCTGCGTCCATCAGGTACTCAGGCGATCCGGTATTGGTAATAAGGTGTTGGTAGCTCTAATCATATATTTAAGTTTTGCTGCTCGATTTAAGTACTAGGACATATAAATTCAACATTTTTTGTTTTACTAAAGGAATTAGACTAATTATGCAGTAAACATATGGTTACTCTCAATTATTGCACGCTCCCTACTATGAAATTTTGCAAGCCCTCATATGCATCTCCTCGTATATTATCACTGAATTCCTTGGTGAAGTGGTTGTCATCATGAATGACCAAAAATCATCCATCATGTCACTCTGCCTATACCCCTTGCTCTGTTCTGGTACTGTCCTATTCCGGTACTATCTATTACGGTAATGCAGAAACATGTTCTGATACCAATTACTTATCTGGTACTTATGCCAAAGTGATATGATCTTTGTCATGTGCCTAACATTGTTTTCACTTTAGGTAATTGGAGGTATGGGCTAATCTCTTCATGTTCTTTCTATCAATGATCATTTAAGTCTTGTGTTGAATTATTTTTACTCTCATGCACATCTTCCTCCTACATTTATACACTCAACCTTGAATGAATCATCATTGCTCTCCTTTAAGAAGATATTTTCACATTTAGCTGTATATGATAATGGGTGCACTTGTCCTATTACCTCACTATTTTGAAGAAGCGATTACTCATTGAAATATCCATTGAAAAGTGGTGACACCATTATGTATAGTACTAACCTAGTTGATTCAACAAGTTCTTATCCAAGTTTCTCTTGAGAGGTATTGATGAAAACCTCATGTGGTGGATCGCCCTTACAAAACCGTAATGAACTTTCATGAGAACCTAATAGGATTAACTAGAGGGACCTCTTAGTCATTATCCGAGACGTTACATTATACATTGAATAACTGATGATTTAAGTTGAATGTGGATGATGTCACCCTTGGTATAATTTCAAACAATTAATTATGTGCCTAATAAATCTAAAACACTCTCGTACCACCTGCCTCCTTATACTCTAAAAACTGTCAATGAACAGTATACATTATTTTAAATCTTTTGAGTAATATAATAAAAATGAAGTATCAGGAAGTACAAGTAAACCCGCCAGGGTACTAAACATGCCTACTGGCAGCGGGGCCATGCTTGTATGGTACTAAGGTAAACCCATCGGGGTACTGAATAGGCCTGCTGGCAGCGGGGCTATGCCAGGTAAAGGGAGTTGAAAAACATAAAGTGGCACACTTAAAACTGAACATAAACCCTTGGGTATCATTATGAAGCAATCATTATCAAATCAAAGCAAGGATATGACCTTTATATCTCTCGGATGATGTTCTTAAGAACCTTCAAGTATTCACTTTAGAGTTCTATCTTTAAAATAAATAGGTTTGCATGAGAAGTGGGACCCTCATTATATGTAATTCACCTTACCTAAACAAGAAGAGCTTCATCTCTACAAACGTGGATAAGAAACAAGTTAATCATATTGGGATGTATTCTTTTATGTGTTCCTCTCTTCAAATGATATCTAAATTATGCTTATATCACTTTTGTTTTAAAGGTAATCTAGCCAAGGGGGCCTATTAGTTAAAGTCATCATCAAAACTCTTGGCCACTATCCTGTAATCATATTAGAGTCACATCCATCCATTTCTCCTAACTTTGATTGAAAACAGATGGGATAAGACTTAACTTCAGGGAATGCTTGATCGAGTGAGGAGTATCATCAATTGTGAAAATTTGAAGATCATTGTTGCATGAGGACATGAAATGACTTAAGCATGGGGGAATGTTGAGTCTCCATTTTGACACTTCTAATGCCCTATATTACCCCCTATCTGAGCCTATTTTACCTATGCCATGTGTATCTAATTGACCATTTCCTCCATAATACACTCTATGACCTTGTTCATGTGCATAGAGAGGTAACTTATGATTAAAGAATGATTTGTTTAGTTTTATTGAGTTAATTTGATTAAATTCTTGATTATGTATGATCCTAATCACTTTGACTCTTAAGCAGCATAATCTGGTACCAAGGCTCCACCTATTCCGGTACCAACCTGTGTTAATCTAGTACTAGAAATAATTCAAAATTTTGGAAAGCTTCTAGAGGAAAATCGGGCACATGGGTTTTCTCTAGAATGATGTTTTCATGAGGAAAAATGGGTCATAATTCACCCATATCGCACGTGTGGACCTCCAGCTCAGGGGGAATGATTCTACCAAAATTATCAAAAGAACTCAAACTGCCAACTTGTGCCTCGATTTCTGTGCATATGGTATCCGATATGGAAATTCTAAAACATGGGTTTTGTCTAGAATATAACAAATTGAGTATAGAATGAGCCATTTTTCAAAATTAGAATTGGTTTGGGAGATATGGGTGGGGGAATAACTCGAATCTGCCCAAATTGTTAAAAAACACAGATTTTTGGGATTTCTCCTAAAATTGTAAAAATTGTTTTCTTAGTTTGGGGATTCGGTTTGATCCATTCCTCCATGAATTTTATGTATAAATAAGATCTCATAGGTCTGAGTAGAGAGGAATTATCATGATGTAAGAATGGTTCTCAAAGGAGAATTGTTATGATGTAGAATGGATTCATGAAAAGACTCTTTTTGTAAACCTACTTGTTGGAGATTAATGCAAGACTGAATTCAATGATTTTGTCTCTCTTAGAAGTTAACATCTGGTGATCTAAAATCTTCTATGTTGGCATCGGCAAGGACCACCGATTCAACTTGGTAAGCTTATTGTAAATTGTTAGTGTAGATTTTCATTTCATGTATTTGTTATTTTGATTTCATGTTATTTTGTTTGATTTCACTATTCAAATTTGTTGCAAAGTGTGGTAATGCAGAAATAGTTGGATCTCCATATTTCACTATACATGAGCTTTAATGGAGCATCCCACTTGTTAGTTTAATTGCTACAGGGAACAAGACTGAGTTCATCTCTTCATTTCATGAGCCTCTAATGAATATACTTGTTATCTAAGCAAGAACATTTCGATTCACTGTTTGCTTGAGAAGTTTTGTTATCATTTCTCTCTTCTAAGTTTGGAGTGGTATTGTTGAAGTGTGCCCAGATTTGCTTGTTAGTTGTTGTTAAGGATATTTGCTACAGATAACTTATTCAAAGTCCATCATTCCACTTCATGCGCTTGTAAATGCACAAGGCATTATCTGAGCAAAATCTTTTGAGTGCATGATTGCAAGTTTTGCTTTCTAATTTATGAATTGTGTGAAGAGTGTTATCTTTGAAGTGTGAAAACAGAGTATTGGTTTTTATATGGTTTTCTTAATTGAACTATACTCATCAGACATAGGAACCTATTTGTTATCGGCACATATAGTGCATCAACTCTTTTGATTATGAATCCTGGTTGATAATTTATGTTTGGTAATATATTATGCAAATAATTACACCAACACATGGATTTTAGAAAAAATGTTTTTTTAGAAAATGCCCATTGACTAGGCCACCAGAAATTTCAGCATCTTCCAAATTATGCAGCTTAAACGTATTATTTTGCAAAACTTTAGAAATTTTAAAAGGACCGACCCAAAGGGCTTCGAATTTACCATGTTTTCCCTTATCCTGCCTCTGAGCATCCCAATTGAATACCGGGTCCCCAAGATGAAAATCTTCCTTCTTCACCTTCTTGTCAAACATTTCTTTGATTTTTTGTTGATGACTTTGTGCTTTGTCAAAAAGTTGCTCTCTGGTTTGGTGTACTTCCACAATTTGATGCATCCTCCTGATCATGTCATCGGGTTCCCCTTCTTGGTATTGAAGAAACGTTTCCATAGGTAAAGCTAATTGAGCAAGGAAAACAACTTCAGTTCCATAAACCAGCTGAAATGGTGTGGTGCCAATTGACCTTTTGGTGGTTACTATGTCTGCCCATGGGGAAAACTTCAAGTTAGAATCCCATGACTTCTTATAATCTTCCAACAATTTTCTAATAATCTTTACTAATATTTTGTTGGAGGATTCTGCTAAGCCATTACCCTAAGGGTAATATGGAGTGGAGTGGATAAGTTGAATACCATTTTTTTCATAGAACTTCACTTGGGGATCAACTTTAAAAGTTGATGCATTATCAATGACAATTTTATTTGGGCAACCAAACCTTGATAGAATATCTTCTAAGAAACCAATAATTACTTTGTGTGTTGTATTCCTAGTAGGATTGGCTTCTATCGATTTGGTAAAGTAATCAGTAGCAGTAAGAGTCCAACCGTTCTAGCCACTTGAGGATGGATTAATTTCTCCAATAAATTATAATCCCTACTGCTGGAAAGGGCCATATACCACTATGGGCTTCAAAGGAAAAGATTTGAGCTGTTGTTTACCTGAGAATTTCTGAAATTTGTCACAAGTCCCAATATTTTCACACACATCAATAAATAAATAAGGCCAGGGATACCCAACTTTGAGTATCTTGTATGTTGTGGTTCTCCATAAGTGATGACCTTCACATAAACTCCCATGAAATTTAGTCATAATTTGTTTTGCCTCTCCTGGGTGTAAACATATTAAAAGAATCCCTGAAGGATCTTTCCAATACAGAATCTGATCAATAATGCAATACATGATTGCTTTAAGTTTCATAGCTCTTACCTTGGTCTTCTCAAGTCTAGTGGGAGGCTGCAAATTTTGTAGGAAATAGATGATGTCCTTGTACCAACTGCATTCTGCCAATTTTGAGTTGATTTGCAAGTTGTTGTTAGGAATATCAGATTGTTGATTTATAGAGTTAGTACTCATGAAATTTACTCCCAATGCCTTACAATTGGATTTAGCTGGCAATCTAGCCAAACCTTGAACTTTTACCATCTTGGTGGGTTTCACCTCAAGATCAAAATCCAAAATATTAGCAATCCACTTACTTATTTTCCCATCTATATTAGGATGAATCATAATTTCTTTCACGAAACTTGAAGGAACATAAGCAATGATTTTTGAATGAATAACATATACCCCGAAAGCCTTAAGAACTTTGACTAAAGCATAAGCTTGTTTCTCCATAATGTCATATCTGACTTCAACGTCTCTCACGACCCTTTTGAAAAAAGAGATAGGCTGCTCCATTCCATATGAATTCTTTTGAAAAAGGACAACAACTAGTGTATCATTGGAAGAAAAAGAAAAAAGAAAAAATTATTTTGAGTAGTAAGGACTCATCAAAACAGGAGCATTGGTCAGTGTTTGTTTTATCTTCTCAAAATAACTCCTAGATTTTGGTGTCCATTTTACTTCGTTTCCTTTTCTCAGCATGGAAGTGATGAATTTCACTAACTCAACAAAATTAGATACAAATATCCTTAAAAAGTTTATCTTACCTAAGAAGGACTGGATTTCTTTCTTGGACCTTGGAAGAGAAAGGGTTTTGATATCCTCTACTCTATTTGGGTCAATTTTTACTCCTTCAACTGAGACAATGTGTCCTAGCAGCTTACCTTCCTTCATTGAAAAAAGATCCTTCTTGGGATTTAGGGACAACCCATACTTTCTACACTTCAGACACACCTTCTCTAAATGTTGGTAATGTTGTTGATCAGACTTGGAAAATATTGTAATATCATCCAAATAGATAACCACAAACTTGTCTTTCTCTCCAATAAATGCAATGTCCATTGCACGTTGGAAAGTTTCCCATGCATTCATGAGACCGAATGGTATCTTGGCATACATGAATGTACCCCAAGGAGTGGTAAATGTTGTCTTTTCTCTGTCCTCTGGTAACACAAAAATATGATTGTATCCTGAAAACCCATCAATCATTGAAATCCTCATTGATCCTGTCACCCTTTGCAAGATATGTTCCATTTTTGGTAAGAGGTAGTTGTCTTTTCTGGAACACCTATTTAAGTTCATGAAGTCAACACAAATCCTAATCTCACCATTCTTCTTTCTGACAGGGACCAAATTAGCTACCCAATTAGAATACCTCAGAGGTATAATTATTTGGGCATCAAGCAATTTTTTGACCTCTTTTTCCATAATAGGAAATAACATGGGGTTAATCTGCCTAAGTTTCTGTATGAAAGGTTTGGTTTCATCTTTCAAAGGTATTTTATGCTCAATGATCCTAGTATCATAAGTTTCTATGTCTTCATACTTCCATGAAAAAACATTAGAAAATTCTTTCAATAGCTTGATATATTCAGCCCTTTGATTTTCTGACAAGCTACTGGACAATTCAACATATTTGGGTTCTTCTTCAGTGCCTAGATTACATTCTATCATATCTGCATTTTCCTTAGAACCACTCACCTTCAAAGAAACATCATTGTTATCAAATAATATTTCCAAAGGAACCAGTCCTTTTGTTAATTTTTAATTCAAAATCCCACCCAGTTTCAGTCTCGCTGATTTTTCAGTCAAATTTAAATGCCAAACTCAGTTTCAGCACTGTTTCAGCATATGCTCATCACTATGTTTTAGCTTATGCTACAGCCTGGTGTTTCAGCATAAGCTACAACGGTGTTTCAGCATCTAAAAAACTTAACATAAAATAAATTTCTGAACAGAAAATAAATTTCAGAACTGAAACATGAGGATTATGAACATCATTTTCAATGCAGAAATTAAATATCAGCAATATGCAAAACTCAGAAAATATTAGA
>JZKD02S1673753.1:149000-174625 GCA_000966675.3 Picea glauca | reverse complement strand
ACAAAACAGAAAACAATCTAATCTAACAACTGTGAAGCAAATAACGATTTGGAAATAAACAGAAATATCAAACATGAGACAAGGAAGTCCACAATGGTTCCAGGCTTGATCTATTCGGGGAAACCAGAGTACACGCTGAGGGCAGAGATAAGGATTCCCTCTCCCTCCAACGGAAGGTCCTTCGAATCTCTCAAGATTGTGCTTTCCTTACAAAACGAGTAGAACTGAAATAAAYGGTGAAAGAACTCTGAATTAGGCTGCAGACGGATGGCTTGTCAAAAGGACTGAGCTCTAAATCTGGACAGCATAACTTTGCATGGAATTCTCTGCTGAAACAACGAGCCTTCACTGCTATTTATAACATTTTCCAGGCGGTCACGTAACTAGTTCCAGGTGTAAACACAATGCTGTTTAGGGTTTGTTTAAGCCATTAATTCACCGTTTTCACAGAACCGACCCTGATCTGGATGTCAAATCATCTTGGGGGAAGGTCCATTGGCAGTCGGGAGGCCGACTTAAGCATTTAATGTGTCGTATTAGCAGATGTGCGGCTTTTTATGTGGACAGTCGCGCATCGGGTGCTTAAGCGCGCACAACACGTTTTTATCCTGCGCATACGCGCGCACCTTACTGATATGAAGTGTCTTTCAATTTTTGTATAGCTTTTGACCCCTCTGGAATGCTATAAACTTCATTCTGTGCCATGAATGACTTCATTGTTGTGTTGATGATGCGGATTTCTTGTCGCCCTGTGTGGACGAAATTTCAGTGATAACATTGATGACTGATTTTTGATCTCTAATGGTGACTGGGGAAACTCATTAAGATGAAGAATACTAGACCCTAAATCAGTATCAACAACATAGATGGGATGGTTTGTTGGGTTGTTCTCATCACTTATGATATATGCTAACTGATCTTCTTTATATAGTCTCCTATGCTCACCCCCAAAGACTGGTATGGTAGCATAAGAAAGATCCATTTGTAAAGTCCATCCTAACCTCTTGATCCATGATCTAGACATCAACATCCCAAATTTGGGAGGAACATCTGCAACTACAATGTCCATGACTATGTTTTTCATAGGTAATTGGAAAAGAGTGACAACTAGATCTTTAATAACTCTAAGACATTTTAATTTTCTTGAGTCAAAAGAATACAAGTCATGATATGATTTAGTAATTTCCAGACCCAATTCATCCATGACATCCTTATGCATCAATTTGTGGGATGCACCCTAATCCATAAGACAATTGTGCAAGATTTTTTCACACACATTCAAAGAAGTGTAAAATGGGGGAGAGGAGTCATCTTTGTCTTCTACCAGTGGTCCTAATATAACTACAGGCTTCTCATCCTACAAGTTAACTGAGTCTATTGAAGGGGAATAAGATTCAGACTGCAACATTTTTGAGATATATTTCTTAAAGTCTTCATTTTTCATCAATTCTAGGAGTGGGACAAGAATCTTGATTTTTTGGATTTCATTCTCAAAATTAAAATAGGAGTGGGTTTTTTGTATTTCCTTTATCTCTTGAATATGAGCCTTGATAATGGGTTGATTTTTTTGTTCTCCTATTTAATTATTTGGTGCAACCACAACCTTGGAAGGGGTATCTAAATTTTTAGGCTTAGTAGATGCACTTGGTTTTCCTTCCTTCTGTTTTGATCTCAGATTATACTTGTTTTGACCTTCCTTGACTTTTTCTCATTTAATTAACTCATTCAATTGATTGCACATTAAAGACTCTTCATAATCCATCTGGGTTAAATGAGGAGAGGCAGTTGTATCCATAAAAAATGAATTTCTTGGTATGCCTCCTCATTATTTCCTTCTTCATCATCAATCAAATTGTTCTGTAGAGGAGTTTGAACTTTCTGATCCTCTCTATTTCTCTGATCTCTCTACAGAATTTGAGGTGTATTATTCGGCCTTCTAAAATTATTTATGTTTCCAAAATATTGATTATTTCTATTAGCTTGTCTCCCTTCAAGATTTAGCCTTTCCATCTCTACAGATAATGAATTAACCAACTTGGTCAATTCATCAAATTTTGAATCAATCCCTGAAGCATCTTAAGACGAGGCTTCTGTTTTTTGTTTTCTTCTATATTTGTCAGATTTACCCCTCAACTTATCTATTGCGAGTATATTTGATTCAACCTCTAGTACAACATCTTTCATATGGGCCAATATTGTAGACCTTATTTCTCTTAACAAAAGACATAATTCTGGGTCAAAACCACTTGCATAAGTTATTTTAGTAGAAGTTTTAGTGGGTTTAATATCAATAGGAATTTTTTTGTACATCTTGTTAAATCTTTTTTAAAAATTTGACACTAATTCACCCTCTTTTCTTTTTAGAACCCCAAATTTTGTAATGTAATATAAGAAGTATTTTTTGTCACCCGAATGCCTTAAAAAGGCATCATCCAGGGCCTCAATTCTAGCTATTGATCCAAAAGATAAACTTATAAACCACTTCCAATCTTCTCCATCTAGGCTTTGCACAAAGACTCTCATACAAACATCTTCATTTTCAATATTCAAATTATCTGCATAACTGTAAAATGCAGCCAAATGTTCTTCTGCAGTGATAACTTACTCTCTAGTAAATTTAGGCATGTACTTAAGGTAATATCCTAATGGGAGAACATTCATGGGTTGAGGAAGCACTAATGGTGCATACCTAGCAGCCACAATGGCATTCATTCTGTTCTGAGGAGAATTAATTCCTTCCATTTGATTTGGAAAAGGAGGACTCTAACTCTTAGGAGAAGTAAGAGGTGATTTAACATGTGAAAATGCAATCTGTATAATAGGAGGTTTTGAAAAAGGAGGAGTATAAGGTGGAAAAGATTCAGATTTAACAGAAGTTGGCTCGGACTTGTGTAGAGCTGAGGAGATTTCAACAGAAACTGAGGTTCCTTCTTCTTTAGTTACAGGAAATTTAAATAAATGAAGAGTTGGAGAACCTAAAAAAGGGAAATATTCCAAAATTTCAAGTCTAAACCACTTTATAATTTCAGGAGATGCAAGAAAATCAAATCTTTCCAAGTTTTCTTCTTTCAAGTCAAGATAAAAATTTGTGTATTCAATAGGAAAATCTTCTAATTTTGAATTTACAGGAGTTTCAGTTATAGATAAATGAGAAACATCAGAAAAAAAAACTAGTGTATGGAAAACAGAGTCAGGTAGGTCTCCAAAAATACCTAAGAATTTAGAAAAGAAAGCTCCTTACAAATATTTTCCCTTCCTTATGATTTTTTCTGGATTAGGTTTAGGTATAGCCAGAGTTGACTGTGGGTTAGCCCTCGTATGCCTTCTCTTGGGAGCCACAACTAAAATTTGGATTTTCTAGGTACACTATGCATTCGTTCTGTTTACTGATTTCTGTACACCAAAAAAATCCATAGTATCCTTGTCGTACAACCCAGGGAAAGATCTTCAATTCGCCTCCCCGACAACGACACCAAAAATGTTAGCACTAGAAGTCACACCTAGACTGTTGTAGATGTAAGCCTAATACCCATCAGAATGTGAATAATAATTGTTTTCAATGTGTAGCAAATGGGTGTGATACTCAGTTTATGATATCAACACAAAACCTCCATGAAATACACACCAGCAAGCAAGGCTTTGAATAGATTCAAATCAATGTTTAGAGATATCAGTTAGAAGATAGAAGACTTAGCAAGGAAAATGAAATACATGCATCAGGTTACATCAAGTACTTTTGAAACACATATAAAATAAATCTCATTGAATAAGAACCTCCTAATAAACAAGAGAAAACAATTTGATCATACTTGCATTAATTACCAACAATAAATCATTTATTGTAGTAAAGAACAAGCATAATGATGAATCATTCACCAACAACTAGCATCAAAGTGAGATAGAAACATATGTGACAGTAGGAAAGGAAATTGATCATTCACTATTAAATATTCTTGAGTTTGATACATACATCATGAAACTCTGTTACAGTTTTAAAACTAAAGATAAGAGCCTCATTGTCTAACTATTCGAACCTCCTCATAGAGTTACAATGCATATTAAATAACAAAATATAAAAAAATGTGTTTACAATTCGCCACCTAGATTCTTCATAGGATTCTATGCCTAAGAAAGGCATGGCGCTAGGTGTACAACATAAATGTAACCAGAATGTTATTTTCCAGGAAAATGTTGGCATCATTAAAAACAACTACTGACAACTTGATGCATGTGGTTTTACTGCAGGAATATCCTTGAGGCAGGTGGCCTTTGATGTGCAATTGATCTTTAAAAAGATTATCCGAGCTCAACCTGACACATGGCAGTCCTTATCAGCTCAAAATATTCATAATACCCAGTTCGAAACACTTGCGCTATAGACTGTCCTAAAAGAACCAGTTCGCAACGCCTTTGAGTTCACGCACTGCGAGCTTTCCTGTAGGTTCCTTTTTACCTCCAAAATGATTTCAAATTTTAAAATTTTCACAAGAAGTTGGGAAAACCCTTCTAGAGCCTGCTACAAACTTCTGAAACATGAAGTAACCTTTGGAGAAATCATACGAATATGGTAACCTTAGCTCAAGAAAAAAATCATTCTTAGGTTATAAGTATATGAAAAAAGTGAACCATGGAAAAAATGATGTTGATCTAAAAATAATATCTTGTATTCATCTTTTCCTGGTACTCCTTCTAGTAGCCACCCTAGCTAATATATCCAAATTCTTTTTTTCTACCTGCTCTTTGAAAGTTTGCAATTATGCTTTCAATCTATTGATCTCATCTTGGCAAGCTTTATTCTATTTGTACACATTCTTAAGATTCCTATGAATGGGTAGAGACCTCTTAGCCAAGTATATTTCTTTATCAATAGTCTTCTCATATAAATGTAACATATCCTTCATCTTGATTTAGGCCTATAGATTTTCCTTCTTCAATTTGTCATTTTCAGCTCTTGTATCCTTAAGTTTCCTCTTGAGTCTTTTGAAAGTAGGATTACTTTCATGAGGAGGAGTGATAATATCAATAATCTCTATTGGTTTCTTGGAAGGTTGAGCTTTATCCTTTTGCTAAGATGAGGCTTATGTTGTACCCTCTTCCACAGGAATATGTTGTTTAGTTGTTGATCTCATGAAAGGTCTTCTAGGCTTGATTGTTTCTGCAACAACATGTGGGGAAAAAATAATTTTTTTACCCTTTAGACTCCTTATTTTACTTGACGATATCTCCATAGGCATAGGTTCTATGGCCACGAGAGAAATTTCTCTATCAGGAGGTTGTGAGGGACCACCTTCAACTGTTTTATCAGTAATCTAAATAGATTTATCACTTCTGGTCATCTTCCTCTTTTTGCTTGAATCTGAGTGCACAGTCTTCTCATCAGGAGTAGGTGTTTGTATGTTGGATTGTGGTGTGTGAGCAACATCTGGCTGAAAACCTGATGTAGGTAGGAAAACCTCCCAGTCAATATTTGTCTTCTTCAACTCTTCCAGTACTAGCATCTTGATTAAACCAGAGTGAAAAACACTGGTATCCAGTTGCTTAGATTTAGCTTGGACCCTATCTGACATCTTGCCGATACTCCTGAAAAGATAAAAGGGAAGGTTCATGGACTCTTTCCCAGTAAAGTATAGTAGAAATCTAATATGGTACTAATAAACCATATTGAACCTTCCTTCACATATGAAGTACCTCTGAATAACTCTGAGCATTTTGTCAAAATACTCCAGCATGTGACTTCCTGGCACTCCCTTGGATAGGTTGTCTCCTTGATGTTCAGTTCTTAGGACTTCCTTGGAAAAAGAAGAATTCAAAGACATGGATTTAAACCACGTTTCACCACAATCAGGTATCTTTGTGACTATAGAAATAGATTGCTCAGAGACTTAAAATTCCATTGCCCCCACCTTAGTCTTTTTCCCATTGAAATTGAGCGCAAACTGTTTAGCTACCTCAGGATGTCCTCTTTGCATTTTCTCACAAACATTCAGGCAGCCCACCCTCTAGAATGATTCCTTGAAAAATGGTTCAGAATTGATAAGTTGCATGTCATGTGGCTCAACCCTGACAATATCTCCCCCTTTGTGAACCTTCTTACCTTGCTGAGTGTCCATGATTACTGTTTTGAAAGCCTCCTTTACCCTCTTATAATAGTTTTTTATCAGATATATGATAAAAACAAGAAAAATTAGGGTTTTCGATAAAAATGGCACAACTTCTAGTTTACTTGAATAAAATATTCATGCACAACAACAGTTTGAGGATGAACGGGCTGCAAGTAGGAGGTGAGAAGAAAAGAACAAAATCCCAAATTGGATGAGGTTGCGGTCAGGAAAAAATTGTAGTAACTCTGTGTTAAACAGAGGCTTCACAGGGAACTGTTGAGTTCGCAGCACACAAAGTTGGATTAGGTTTTATGACAGGTTTGCAAAACTTCACTCGTTTGAAGAGGAAAATGACTTTGAAAAGTTAAAACCTCATACCTAAGTGAATCACAGTTGAGGAGGGTTTGATCTAGTAAGAAAACTGAGGGTTCGCAGTGCACAGTTTGTACCATCATCAAAAATATAGTGGATAAGGTTACTACTCCAAGAGGTAGCTACAAATTGATCTTTTTGTTATAACATAACAAACTTGAAAATTGCCAAATTTTGGGATGCCAATATTGTAGGCTTTGATTAGTGAAAAGAGTTTGCAGCACAGGTAATATGTAACAGTTTGCAGTGCAGAAAAATGAAACAAATGGTATCCAGTCCAATCAACCTTCAGACAACACACAATCACAAAAAGAGGTACCTGGTATATCTGAAACTTCAACCAGTATCTCATGAACTAGGCTGGGATTTTGTTGGAAGCACTCAATCCACTTCATCGGCTACAAACAGTTCACAATGCCATATTTCAAACCAATGGTAGCGCGCTTCATTCAAATTGATAGACCTGTTTCTTGAAACCAACCTGAAGAACATGATGCATTAAAGGCACTGAAAACAATGAGATGTCCCTTGACACATTTCCAAGGTATAATGATGTGTGATTAGTGCATGAGGTACTTTCTTGATATGCTACGAACTTTCAGGTGAGTTTGCAGCAAGTATACTTGACACTTGATTTGACCCTCAAATGGTTGAAAATGACATAAGGAACCTTTTGTACATCCCTTTGCAACAAGACACATGATAATGATAAGTTTAATACCAAGGGTGTGACCAATTCTAACCCCTATTTCTTTCATGATTATGAACACTATCATGACACGAAGACTCTTACATGGACTAAGGTCAAATTTATTTGCTCATGGAAGAATCAAACATGATTTATTTACATAAGACATGACTCAAAACCTAAAAATTAAAATACCCTATGACTCAAACCTAAAAACTTAAAAAAAATTGACCCCTACACATCCTATGTGCTAATAGAACCGACACAGGTCCAAACACATCACTGTGCACTAGCTGTAAAATTCCTTCTTCCCTCATTGCACCAGAGGGGAATCTTACTTGATTATTCTTCCCATATACACAATTTTAATAGAAATATAAATACAGAGAGGATTTAGATATACCTTCAACCATACCTTTACCGTGTAGTAGTTGAAATTTCTTCTCTCCTATATTCCCCAATCTTTGATGCCACAACATAACCCTTTCTCCAGAGACTGTGGGAGTTTTTTCTTCTTCAACTCCAATATGAGGAAAAATGTAACTATTACACCGATTATTAATAGTGCTTCCTTGCAACTTATACATAGTTCCAATCCGAACTCCCTTCAGCAACACCATTGCTAATCAAACCATCCTGCAGGTTTCCTTTTCAAATACTATTTTTACCCCTGCATCATCCATTTTGCTTACATAAATCAAATTTTTAGCCAATCATGGGATGTGCAGAACAACAAGAAGTGTTCTAATCCTTCCATCTATGAGGCTCAACTTGAATTTTCCTTGTCCTATGATTTTGGTTGTCAATTCATCACCTAAGAAGACATTACCTCCATCATACCTTTCATATTCACATAACCACTCCCTATGGAGAGTCATATGAAAGGATGCACCTGATTTAGCCATCCATGCCTCATGATATGCATGTGTGATTGAAGAATCCAAGTACACATCCCCTCCTTCTTCCTTGGAGTTGTTTTCTTTTGTAGATGGATCACCTTCAGATCCCTTCACTTTCTCAACGTTTTTGGATCTACATTTCTTCTTGAATTGCCCTTCTTTTCCACATATCCAACATACCTTTACAAACTTTCTCAGAGATTTATATCTACCCTTAGACTTATATCTCCCACTTGAGGACTTAGATCAACTTATTTCCTGGGAGTGTCCTCTTGCAAATAATGCATCTTTTCTTTGTCCTTCCATGTTCTTCCGTCTCATCTCCTCCGACAACAAGGATCAGATCACATCATCGAAACTCAAGGTAGTTGTATTACTACCTATGGCCACAACCAATCTATCCCACAAGTCTGGTAAAGAGAACAATAAACTAATACACTTATCTTCATTTGAAATTTTAATTTCAATAGATAACAACTGACTTACCATAGTATTAAAGGTGTTCGGATGCTCCGTCACCGAGTCTCCATCTCTCATCCTCAGGTTATACAGATTTTTCCACAGGAATAGTTTATTTACCAGGGACTTAGAATGATACAAGTTCCCCAACTTATTCCACAACTCCTTGGATGTAGCTTCCCATAACACATTCAGTAATACTAAATCTGAGAGACACAATCAGATTTTTCTCTTCGCCTTTTGATCCAACTTTTTCCAGTCATCTGTTGACATTCCTGTAGGTGCAGTACCTGGATCCACGATGATCCACTGATGTCTGTGTACCAACAGATCTTCCATCGTGAGCTTCCACAACTCAAAACTTTTCCCATTAAATTTATCGATCTCTATCTTCGAACTACTCACCATTTCTTTTCACCTGAAGAGTCAATACCGCAGATCTCCCACTGTAACAAGGATTATCACAGTCCTGAGCCAAAACCTTGACCACAAAGGCATCCCCCTGAAGACAATAATTGCTCTGATACCAAATGTAGATTTTAACCTTGTACACTTATTTACTGCAAACAAATTTTCAATAAAAGAAAAGAAAAGATACAATGGAAAATACACACATTACACAGAGATATTTCCCCTAGAAATCCAAATCAGGAAAACCAACATCTTCCATATTCAGTCACACATACATTGTTTACAATAAAATATACATATAGGAGCCAGTGACATCCAAAACCCTAATCCAATGACCTGAATTAGTCAACAACCCAAATTCATAAATCGGAAATAGAAAACCATCGACGAAAAACTGTGTACCTAAAAACCGCCAAAAAATTGACACAAAAACCGAGGATCGCCCAAAAATGGACACGAAAATCAAGGAAAAAAATTCTAGTCATGCAAAGAACATAACACATATCCAACATCATGCACTGGAACTGTCATTTTCTGAGCAATCTGTTGTTGTGCCTGTTGTTTCTGCTGTGCTGCGGTAAGTTGTAGTTCCTTCAGTGAACTTCTTAACTCTTCTTCATTATTTCTTACCTTTGCTTCTCAACATCGTCCCATGTCTTTGTTGCATAGTCCTGTATGTTTTATGCGACCATATCCGCATCATCTTCTATCAAAGTAATCTCATGGACGCTTTTGTGCACCTTCATCTTCTTTCTCCATCCTGTTGTCTGTAAGATTGTCCTCTTCATTGGCAGAGTCTATGTCTATGCTATAGTAGTTGGTATCTCTATGTCTAGGACATCTCCTCCTCCTAGTTCCTCCTGCATAGGAACATTAACATCATTTTGATGCGTTCCTCTATTTCTTACTTTTGTGTGGTCCTTCTCCAGCGCTGAGGGATTTTTAATGTTCTTTTGTCGAGGTTTTCTCAATGTCGTTCTCCCTCCAATATCCTTGGCATGCTCTACATCTTTCCTTGTATTTGATGATGGACTATTTGACTTATACAACGAGCCAACTTCTACTTGTTTCTTACCCTTTTGAGCCTTCTTGGGAATCATTGTTACTTTCCATTCATTAGGCCAGTCTTTCATGGCCCATTGGACTTCCTCTCCTGTCACATAGTACCTCATTTGGAACCAATTCTTCTTGGGATCCCTCTTGGCCTAGATCCACATATTTTGTCTGGAAACCTTAAAATTTTCTACTCCTTGATTCTCTTCCACCACTTCTGGTGGTATCCTCCAGGTATTGACTATCTTTTCCTTCATCTCGTCAAAATACATGACAAATGTGTTGGAATTTTCCTTCCTTTCTTTTGTGTCTGAAGTGTGCCATAATGTTATGTACTTCGTTGTGCGACACTTTCTTGGCCTTGGGTAAAATCCGTTGTATTTGGGTTCTCCCCAACCCACCAAATATATCAAGATAATCAACCATGCATAATGGAACTTTGTTCCCAAATCCTGTGCATCCTTGCAGTCATCCAAAAATAAATTTAGTAAATATGGGCTCTAGCTGAGTAGAGTCTTCTTTGTGCACTACGCGACTGCTGCTATAACTCCTGCAGGTGCTTCTTCTTTGCGAAATTTCCTTAACAGTTTGCAAGCCATCAACTTAGTTTCCAATCTTGTCACATGTTCACTGATTCTATTGATTATGATTCCTCGGGGCCCTCTCTCTATGCCATAATTCTTCTTCATATCCTCTGCCTATTATTTCTCCTTTGTCTTTTCATCTAAATATTGTTATGGATTTTCTCCATCTGTTGGAAGACCTGTGATCTTTGCAATCAAGTCTACATCTATTGACACTGGTCTGTCCATCCATAGAATACCCCCATGCACAAATTCCAGTAATTGTTTGATGCAATTGTTTACATCTTTGCCCCATCCAAAATGAGGGATTTCTAACAAGTTCATTATCCTTGTGTTATACAACCTTGAAATCCACTGCTTTGGCTCTAGTATTGGAACTCTTGATGAAATTTTTCCTTTTCTCTCCATATAAAATTGTGGCGCAAACGCAGGGAACTTGTCCCTGTCTGTTACATCATGGTTTGAATACTTCAGTTTTTTAACACATCCTAATATGTCAGGAAGGATCATGAATCCTTCGAGTATGCATGATAGTGTTAATGTAACTTCTGTTTGTTTGCATGGTGATCGTTGTACTGGCTGTTTTCCTCTTTTTTGTGTGTCACTATAGAGGTTCCTGCCTCTTGGTGTGCATCCTCTTCGTCTTCTGCATCATAATTTTGTTGACCTGTGACATCCTCCACCTATACTTGATCCTCTGATTGTTGCGCTGGATTTGCGATAGGTTGTTGCACTGCTCCAACAAGTGCCCTAGGCTCATCTGATTAAACACATTCGTCGTCTTCCCCATTCAACTGTTGCAGTGCTCCTAAAACAAGATATTGTGTATGGTTTTTCTCCGTGGTAGGGTTCTGTGCCTCGGCCCTCAGGTGGACCTCCATCTCCTATGTTGTTCGAATCTACTCTTCGACCAAGGTGGGGATGACTGGATCAATAAATGGCGAAGGAATGGCATCTACATCCACCACTCCCTCTGAATGAATAGGGTTTACTACCTCGGTTTTTGCTTTCTCCTGTGGCGATCTTGTGGTACTGTATGTTTCCCTTGAATTTCGAATGGGAGCTCCGACCTTCGGTGGCACAATTCTTCCAAATCCTGCAAAAGTTGCTATGAATCGTCATTGATCACTCGAAAATACCTCCTCATGCACAAATTTCTTCCTTAGCTCTTGTTTTCTCAATGCCACAATGAATCTTCTTGTTCACATTTCCTACTTTTATAGTTCCTGTCATAAATGCTATGTCACGCTTGTACTTTTCCGACCATCGTATTTTTCCTCTTTCCAATTTCTTTCCATCCCATCGCATTGTGTTTTATTTCTAGTCACTTTTTTTGGCACATAGTGTTATCCTGTTCTATCCCACCACTTACTGTCTGTTGCATGTAGTATCATCTAAGTTCCTATATACCACTTATCCATCTACTATATCTTTTTGTATTTTTCTTCTTTTTCCATTTTTTTCTTCCTTTTTCTTCTTTTTCTTTTATTTTTCTTCTTTTAACTCCTACTATATACACTATGTACAACTCTACTTCTTTGTGTTGCAACTACTGAGGGTTACTGGGTCAACTGTCCCTATACAGTTTTAGTCGACTTTCATTCACCAATCCTTGAATCTCCTTGCCTGTTAAATCCTGCAGCTGCACAACACCTCCATCTATGATATACTTTATCTCAAATGGCCCTAGCCAATGCATCTTGAAAATTCCCTAGGTGCTGCAAGTATTTTCTCTCATAGAGGAGAACCAGATCTCCTTCCCTAAAGCTCTTCTTATTGAAGTGTCTATCATGCCAAGATTTATCCTTTGTTTTCTGTACTTCTTGATGGAAACCTGCCATAAACCTATCTTATTCTAGTTCCATGAGTTGAGCCAATATTTCTTGAGCTGCGCCTCTTTCTGTCATGTTTGTAATAGTTTCAATGCACAAACTAGGTATCAAATACTCCAAAGGGACTATTCCTTCTTGTCCATACACCAATCTAAAAGGTGTCTACCCTCTAAGATTATTTCATGTAGTTCTATAGGCCCATAGTATTGTTGGTATCTTCAAATACCAATCATCCATGTTTACATTGCAAATCTTAGTTAAGGCATTCTCCAATATCTTTTTAAATGCTTCCACTATTCCATTAGCCTGAGGATGGTAAGGAGTGATCTTGTGATGATGTATCTCAAATTCTTCAGTCATTGACTGGATGGTAATGTTGATAAAATGAGTCCCTTGATCACTCATCAAAACTCTAGGGAATCCAAACCTTGTAATCACTTGTTCAAATAGGAAGTGCACTGCAATATTTTATTGGTGCCGCTTCAACGCATCTGGTCAAATATTATGTCGTTGTAATGATGTATCTTTCTCCTGATCTTCTAGTTGGTGGATTGATTGGTCATACCAAATCTACTGCCCATTTGTTAAGTACTTTAATATTTACCTGAGTTCTCAATGGAATATCATCCCCTCTTGGATGGATTTCCTACCCTCTGAAAGACATCACACGCCTGAAAATACTCCTTTGCATCTTTTGAAATTGTTGGCCACCATAGTCCAGCGCCCAATATCTTATGTGCAGTAGCCTTCCCTGCATAGTGTCCTCCAACTATTCCTTCATGTGATTCTGATAAGATGATAGGAAGTTCATGCTCCATGAAACATCTCCTTAGAATGTTATCTTCTCCTAGATTATACAAGTGTCATACAATAAGTTGGTAATCTATAGCTCTACCCACCAAATTCTTCTTCTGCGCAGTATTGTATTCCTTTGGGGAAAATCATGTACTCAAAAATTCAATAATATCAACAAAATATTCATCAACAATATTTATCCAAGCGAAAATCGGTGGCCACCCACCTATTCCACTGGCTCAAAACATGGGTTTCCACCTTGGAAGTTGTTCTACAGTTTTTCGGGTCCTGGACTTCTGAGGTCGTTTTGAGGCCCTAAATGATGTTTTTTGGGCACAAGAACGACCAAAAAATAGCCAAAGGCATGGTTTGGGCCAAACGAAATATGTACTTGTCTAGAAATTTCAAATGATCTATCGTGCACCCCAAACAATGATTAGATGAAAAAGTTACGCCTTTGGGAAGTTGACCTACCAACTACCCCCATTGGGGCCTACATGAATTTTGGCGTTTCATCTTTCGATGTTAGGGTTTTGGATTTTATTCATGTTAAAAAGGCCTCTAGAGCCTCACATAAACATCATCATCTTCTTGTGAATGAGCGTAGCCATCACATCTCTTCTCAAAGATAAGATGCCACCATTCTAGCGAGTCACTCACTCTGTAATTTTACAGTTTATGTACATTCTCTCATTAATAAAAATTGTGCTTTACCGTATCTCTATGTTTATTGCAATATTTTTGTGTATCTCGCAATATCTCTGTATATTTCATTGTTATATATCTGCCTTCATTTAGTTCTCAAAATAAATTTGTATCAATGGTATTAGAGCAGGATGTTCATTGTCATTTCTTAGTGCATGTCCCCAACGAGGTCAGGGTATAGAGATTTGGGTCTCAAGCTAGTTTCCCTTGAGGACAACCTCTCTCGTTAGCCCAAGAGGCCTCCAATGGAGGAAGAAAATAGAGACGTGGGAGAAGAAGATCCCATCAAGATGTTTCTCACATAATCCCTCACACAACAAAGGAACAAGATGTTGGAGATTTTTTCCCAAATCCTTCAACGATTGCCAAAAATAATAGGCACGTCTTCGTCAAGAAGTCGGTTGGAGATGCTACTCCATTCAAGGTACAAGTTAATTTTCATATTGTTGTATTTGAAGGTCAGATCAATGCGGATGCTTTGGAAAAATGGTTAAATTTGCTAGAAGGTTATTTCTCTGTTCACAAATTTTTCGACAGATAAAAGATCACCTTTGTGCTTCTTAAGGCTCTCCTCCATGTCAAACATTGGTGGGAAACTTACTGGGAGAAAAGTTCCACAAAGGAATCTGGAATATTTGGGGCTTAGGCAACTTGGGATTTTTTTATAGATGTGGTCAAGGAGCAATATTACCCTGTAGGAAACTATGTTGACCAGTACATGAGATGGACCACGCTGCATCAAAAGTGGAACCAAACAGTTCCATAGTTCACAAATATCTTCCATACCTTGCGCACCAAGATGGGTATCAAAGACTCTGAATGACATCTGGTTCTGAAATATCACGAGGCTCTACACAGGTACATACAAACTGAAATGGAATTTCTAGACATTTCATCACTGGGAGTCGCTTATCTATATGTTGTCAAAATCGAGCAGAAATTTAAGCAACAGAACAAACAGGAATTCGGATCTGCAAATCTGTTGTTATAGCAAGATTTGCCTCACCCTATGCAAACTTGCACATAGGGCCTTTTTCCATTTCCCTATGCAGACTTGAAGTCCCTTTTTTGTAGTTCCCAGAGATAAAAACAATATTTTTCCACATATATGTGCCCTAATAGCTTTACAACATGCATATATGCAGGTTGCACCATTACAGCCCGCATACATCGGGTTTTGTGCTCAAAATTAAAAAATGGTGTAGGGTTTCCATTTCACATCACGAGATCCATGATCCTTGACCTTCCATATACTAGAAATGTTCTGAATCGGCCCTTCAGTTCCACTTGAAGGATATCAATGGGCCATATCCAAGGTGTGGAAGAAGGAGAAAGAATTCAACTTTGAGAGCAAAGTTACTGTAGAGAAATTATTCACTTCATATTGAGTATGCATCCCTTTGTCCTTTTAAGTTTGAACACATTGTTTAGTCCCCAAGCTCTTCCCTACTTGATGGAGAATCTCATTGTCTCTCTTATATGAGATTTCCTTTGGTGGAGGATTGAAGTGGTGGAGGCCCAGCTGGAAGGGACTTAGTTTCTCGATTATGAACCGTGCCGACACATAAGTTTGTCATTCATACACTTCTGATGATTACATTTTAATAGAAATACTCTTTTCTCGTCCAATTAATGTCTTGAAAATATATGAATTGTTATTCCATGGGTATGTTTGTTATGAATATTGATGGATTATGCTATTGAATGTGCTAACTGTATATATTATCACCATATGCTTGTGTATCTTGGTTGTTGAGGACAAGTTGCAGGTGTATTGCTTTGGGTCAAGTTCTCAACGGTGGACTTCATCGAACGTCTGGATGAGGTAGGATCTTTATCTTGTCTTGTTAGCATATTTGTTTATATAGCATACTTGAGATTAGAGTTGATTTATGTAGTCATTTCCGTCTATTGTGGTTTACCCCATGCCATAGAGAGATTTTCCTCGTAGCAAAATTGGCGACCATACTGAGGAGTGAATCTTATTTTCAGGGTTTGGAGTATTTTTCTCCATTGATTGCTCTCATTGATAGTGAGTTTCTTGTTGTCTGATTGCTTGACATCTCCTGTTCATTTTGAGTCCGAGTTTCTTGGCCTTATCCTTAACTTGACAGTGTTTCAATACATTTAAACAGGTTTTTTCCTAACAAACATGTACATACGGGAGTTGTCGTTCTATAGGAAGCGTATATACGTGATTTTCTCCTAAACAATCACGTACATCATCTCATTTTTCTTGATTGTTGAGTTTGATGTTTGTTGGGTAAGTTTTGATGGTTGCTGAGTCTTCTTTGGTCTCTGTTATGACTATTGAGTGCCTGCAGAGTGATAAGGAACCTTTCTTTGGTTGAATTTTTGGGCGATATTTCTTTCTCATCATCCTTTTCATTGATTGTCCTTTCATCTTGGGTTGGGTGTTTGCTTCTTGATATTTTACTTGGTTTGTCTCTGTTTACATACAGTAGGGTCTTTATATCAAGCTGTTGATCATTCCTTGCATTTTCATTTTGTATATTGAAAATACAAAAATATACATTTTGCATTGTTGGCTTTTGATCTTTTGAAGTTCTTGTCATTGATCTTAGTATATGTATTGAAAGATTGCATCTTATTTAGAATTGCAGAATTAAATTGAAAATTGCAGTTTGAAAAAAATCTTATCATATTAGGAATTGAAGTTAGGACTTTGAATTTTATTCATATTTCATTTTACTTGTTGAGTCATAACATCATCAGTTTCACTTCCGCACCTTTTTGAGTAAACACGACCACTAAAAGTAACGCTGATAAATTTAAAATTGATTAGAAACGATTTTATTTTCTAGGGTGCATAAACTAGTTTAGGATTTAGAGCCTTGGAATAGGATTTTGTGAGTAAACTTCTCCAAGGCTATTAAATTCAACATATGTGTTTGACTAAGGTATTGGTGAAATCCATTGTATAATTGGTGATGTCAGGAGGCTCCGCTTACATCAGAGTTAAGCACAAGGTCGCATGAAGTTGGTTGAGGGGATATCCCCTCAATACCTTCTTAGTGTCAGATATATTTCTGGGGAGCTATTTTTATATGAGAATCTTCCTAGTACCTTTACCTCTGTGAGAGGCGGTTCTTTCAAGGTTTCATGCTTTTTTACCCTGCCCATACAATGGACCTGACTTACGACTGTTCTCCTGTACATTGGTTATATTGTGGCTTCTTAGCTACTTGACATAGGTACCACATAGGTTACTTGCAGGGGTTATTCTACAAGTACCTTGGGTCAGATAAGGGTCGGACACCACACAACCTTTATGGAGGATTACCTCTCCGGGTGGATCTGACTGACTGGTTTTTAAGCCCATGAGAGCCCTTATAACTGATTATGATACCTCCGATCTTTTGCAGGGAGTCTCAAGCCCCTCTTGGACGAGGAATACCTACTTAGGGAGGGAGGACCCTTTCAACCACTTCATCCTATTTGCGTGGATATTGGCCTTTTGTTTATTTTGGTGTGCTCTTTGATTATTAGTTGGCCTTAGGATTTGTTTTTATCTCAAGTCTAGAGTCATCGTGGAGCCAAACCAGCTTCCCTGTAGGTCTCACCATTTGTTGAGATTACCACCACTTCTTGAGTCTTTTCTCTCTAAAAGGCGTAAATTTATCAAACGTGGTACACACACCTCCACCTACCAAACTTTATAACATACAAGGATGAGTACTGAGTCAAGTCAGAAAGATACTGAGAGTCTTTTGACTCCCATTCCTACTATAGTTAATAGTGTCCCTTCGACACCTTCAACCACTAGACTTGTAGTGTCAATGTTTCACACTATCACCCAGCATGGTTTGATAAATAAAAGGATCCTCAATGCATCCCAACAGAAGAAGGAATTCCATCTCAGATCGGAATTTGCGTCAAACCCACGACCCCATGTGTGTCACCAAGACCTAAAGAAGAAACCATAACTTTGTCAAGATAAATTGTAGTTATTGGAGGAAGTCAGAGTAGTAGTCAGAATAGTGGAAGTAGAGAAGCGAACCAAAGTCATTCAACATCGTCGAAGGTAAGTACTACGTAGAATACAATGGCAGGAATAGATAATACATTAAGGATGCCTAAATTCCAAGGAGTGGGGTCGGAAGACCCAAAACAACATATGTTTATATGTGAAACGATATGTAATGCGAAGAATTTCCAGGATGAGGCAATGGAGATTGGGTAGTTAGCAAGGACATTCATAAATCATGCACTGATATGGTACATGAAATATCAAACTACTACACTAGCAGGACAATCAAGAACATTAGTAGAGATTAGACAATCTTTATTAAAGGAATTTCATAAGTCAAAATCCGAGTCGTAGTATACCACAGAGCTAAAATAAATTAAGCAAGTGTAGGCTGAGTCAGTTTGGGATTTCAATCAAAAGTTTAAGGATGTGATGGGTAGGTTGACAATCCATATTCCCGATGAACAATAAAGAGAATGGTTATTGCAGGTTTGTTTATTCACATTCACTTCCCTTTGACGCAATAGAAATTCACATCACAGCTAGAAGCCTTAGAAATTGTGATGAAGTTAGAATCATCCCCTATAAGATATAGCGTAGGGATGGCACAGGTTTAGTCACAGTTGGTTGTCTTAATGATTTAGTTTTCAGAACTAATGAAAGGAATGGAAAAGAATGAACAAGTTTGGTGTATTACATGTAAGACAGAAGTCCATCATAAAGATGAGTGCCCAACATTTATGCAATATATGGCTTCAGGATCATCGAACCCATTGGCAGGAGGAGTGGGGTACAATGAAATATGCAAGACATGGGGGCATCATCCGACTGCTTGTCCATTATTACAGAAGCACCATAGCATGCCAAGGAATTTGTTTTGTAATTTGTGTAACTGTGTAGGACATGATGAGAAAGATTGTTGTGCATTTGACTTAATGAGAGAACGCACTTCAGATGCATACAAAATCTAAGAAGAAAATGTCGTAGCAGAAGGAGGAATTCCAAAATACAATACTTCGAGAGGCTTTAATCATGGTGGACAAGGAGGATTTGACAAAGGTCTAGGACGAGGAGGAAGAGGACTAGTCATTTGTTATAATTGTAGTCAATCTGAACACTGGCGCAAGACTACCTGAATCCTTGCACGAGATGCACGTACTGCAGAGAATTGGATCATGCAACGAAAGATTTTCCTCAACTAATAATGAAATGGAAGGAACGAGGGAACCACAACCAGAACCAAAACACACAAATGATAGCAACAAAACACCACGACGATCAACCCAGAATAGTAGCAGTTACACGTGGAGGAGCTAGAACAAGAGAATATGTGACGCAGAAGGGAAAGGGAAGAATCAAGCAGTGGATAAGGAGAGAAACTGAGCATATGCCAACATTTGATCCATATAAAGAGAAAGAGACATACCAGCAAGCCAAGAAGGAGATACTAGGAACAGATTGGATAGCATCAACGTCAACTTTGCCACCAGTATATGATATGTCATTAATATATGATTGTACCATTCTAGAAATATTAGTCGAGAAGATAAGCACTTTGAAAGATTTTCTAAACAATTTTTTAGAGTTGATGAAGTATGAGACAACGTTGAATGCACTTTGTGGAATGATCGATCAGTGTACCCAAGATAGAGAAGTACCAATCACAAAGAGAGTACTGAACCAAGTATTGCACAAGAAGAGGACAAACAAAGAATTCATACTGAGTGCGCAGATAGGGGATTATGAAATGGACAACATCATTTTATACTTAGGATATAATGTAAATGTTCTTCCTAAGAACACATGGTAAATTATGGGGAAGCCTAAGTTAATTTGGTCACCCGTTCAGTTGAGACTGACAAACCAACATAAGATAGTGTTGATTGGAAGACTGTTAGGAGTAAATGGTAACATAGATGGAGTATGCAGTGTAGCATACTTTGAGGTCATTGAGATTGTGGATAACAATCAAGCATATCCAACGTTGCTTGGACTATATTGGGCCTTTGAGAATCAGACGATTATAAAATTGAAGAAGAGGGAAATGATTTTTGAAGTGAGATATTTGAAGGTCACTACACCATTAGATCCTACAGGAGAAAGAAGGTATGTGGAATCTGCCATAAAATAAATAGACAACCTATATAATATGACCATGTGGATGGATGATTACGTCAATCCTACTTCCAATGGTGCGCTTAGTTGGATAAGCATTAGATCTTGTGCATCAGATTCAGAAGAAGGACTCAAACATTTGCAACACAAGTTGCACGAAGTCGACCAGAAGATGTGATCGCAATACTCACTCTTTGCACTAGATCAGAACATAGGTATGTGATGTACCAAGGTATGAAAAACTAACTGAGGTAACTTATTTTGTAAAATAATTTGATTTGCAGATACATGAACAACAAAGATTGTTGGAATTAGACGTTGCACTAAGAGCAACCTCGACAAGATGGTGGGAAACACATAAGGAAGGCATAGGAGATTGGAAACAATGTAGAAGGATGTTGCAGATCAGATTTGGGACAAAAGATGAAGAAATCATGAAGAAGTATACAGGGTTAAGTTTCTCGACGGATCATATTGCACAATGTATTACAACTTGGAGTCAGGTTCCCAAGTAGGAATGAATCCACAAATTTATATATACACTTGAGATGATTCCCAAGAATTGGTATCTAGAATTGGAGGTACGCAAAGGGACATCAGATTGGGAGGAGATAACCTATAATTTCAAGGTAACATTTAGTTTTGAAGCCATATCATCTTTAGTAGATGCAGCTCTGTAAGTCATTAGAAGTAATATTTTTATGGAAGAAGACCAGATAAAAATAGTACCAACATGGGAAAATCACAAGCTACCACGTGGCAGCCCAAATTTTACCAAGTACGAGCACATATTTCAAGGCCACGGGTGCATTTATTGTAGACCGTACAAACTATTGTGGCACGCATTTTGAGGCAGGGAGCCTAGGAGGGGCCCATAAGTCATAGTGTCATAATTTGATGAAATTATAGTCATTTTTGCATGCTTTTTCTCCATGAATCCACTGGTACAGTCAGAATTTTGATCAAAGAAACGGATTTCCAGGGCTCATGACTGAAGCCCATTTTTGTCATTAATGCTTGGCACAAACTTTGAGGTAGAGATGCAACTGACAGAAGGTAGTTGACTTCAGAGTCAAAAGTTGAAAAATGATGATGTGAACCTACTGGTGCTATGTATGCAACACTTTAAGCACCTTAGCATGAGACCCAATGTAAGTTTCATGCATTTCTTATTTTTTCCTCTTTTTGAAAATTGCAAGAGGATGAATGTATGTTGCATATTCTGGTGATCTTTGGGTGTTGTAGTAGGGTAACGAGATCTGAATTATTGCAGGAAATTCTTTTTTTAGCCTTGCACGCAAATTGAGATGGTGCGGTAAGATGCCATTTTGACACTTCGACATAAAGTAGTCATGTTTACAACCAAAAGTCTCATAATTGCGAGATGAGTATGATGATGATGGAATTTTCCTTATTTGTTATGTTGCACATGTTTGTAATGGGGGGTATTGAAAACCATAGAATTTCCACTGGTGCACATTTTGGGGTATTCACCTTAATGTTAATGATGTAAAAGGTTGTAATTAACCACTATTGAAAGTGATTATGAGAGTGAGAGGCATTTGTTTCTATGCCTGAAACCTTGTAAGCCTTGTTGGAAACATTGTAATGGGTCTTGTAGCCATTGTTGAGTGAGAGGCATTGTTTTTCCTAGGCCTGTTTTCGCAACATTATAATGGTTCTTGTAGCCACTTTTGAGTGAGAGGCATTATCTTTCCTAGGCATCTTTTGACAACATTGTAATGGGTCTTGTAGTCACTGTTGTGTGAGAGGAATTTTGTTCTATGCCTAGACCTTGTTAAGCCTTGTTGACAACATTGTAATGGGTCTTGTAGCCACAATTAAGTGAGAGGCATTGTTTTGGAAATCACTGTAAACTTGTCCATGAGTGTCTATAAACTCATGGAAAGTATGGTATTTCTTTGAAAATTGCAAAGTTGTAATCCATGTATTATCAACTACAGATTTGCATTGATGCAAGTGTTGGCATTGGCATCCTCATTCCGAAGTAAAAAGGTGAAGGAGAAGAAAGGTGTGGCCTTTCATAGACATTTATTATGCAGATCAAAGAATCAGCTACGGATTTGCATTGATGCAAGTGTTAGCATAAACATCCTCATTTTGAAGTAAAAAGGTGAAGAAGAAGAAGGGTGGGACATGTTAGAGACATTTGTTATGCAGATCGAGCAATAGAGAAGTGCATCATGGAGTGTAAGACTATTCCTAGAAGTTGGTCATGGATATTCAAGTCACAATTTCTCTCTATACTTTTGGAGGACCAAAAGTGACTTTTGTAGGGAGGTGTGATCCAGGAGGATCTCCACACAAGGAATCATTACTTTGCAAACCATGGAAAATATCATTAAAATACTAATTGATGGTAGGTGGAAAAGAATAATTAATACTCATGAATGATTTATTTAAAATGTAAAAATAATTAATACTTTAAGTGAGTGAGAAAATCATGTATTATTCATGCAAATTGGAAAAATGATTAATGCTTGAAGTGAGTTTGAGAATCTCACGTAATATTCATTTAATTTTAAAAATGGGAAATTAGTTTTGTGAGAGAATCAAACTCACAAATTAGTTTCCTAATTTTAAGGGGAAATTAGTTACCTAGTTTTAAGGAGGAAGTTAAGGGTCTCATGAGTTGGTTTTGACTCTTCCTCACTTTACCACAAGTGACTTCCTAGTATCAAAGAGGAAGTTAAGGGTATTCCAAGTTGGTTGAGATGCTTTCTCATTTTTTTCCTTGAGTGGTTATTAGATCCTAAATTTGTGGACCTTGTCTCCTTGAATTACGGAGAAAGGGAATCTGGTTAAACTCCTTCATTAGGAGATATTTGGGGAGCTCCTTTAGGAGAAAAAAAAAAAAACCATGCTTGTGGTCTGTAAGCCCCATCATTGGGAGAGTTGAGCCCCCCTCCATGGGGATAATGTAGTCCTTCTGGTGTCTAAAGAAATGTCACTTATGTGAGAGCCTTAAGGTTGCTATGGGTTTCATCCATGTAAGGAGCATGTGCCACATTTTGTGAGAAGATTTCATCCCTTTCAAAGGAAGGATAATGCAATGATTTATATTCCAAGTGGATCCAGAGAAGTAGCTAGGATGTCTTGGTGAACTCTGTTAACAACTCAATGATCTCTTGTATCATGTTTTCTTATGCATGTTATTTTTGCAATTATGATTATTAATGCTTTAATTAATTGAATTATGAGACTAACACATCCACCATGTTAATATTCAATTTGGATTCAAGTATTCATAAGTACATTTTTCCACCTTTGATGTAGTCAAGTTCAATAGATCCAAAATTGTAAAACTGACCTTCATTAAGTGGCCTAGAACCAAGTCAAGTTTGGTATCAGTGTCACCCCAATTTCAGATCAACCATGGACTACTAAATACCTAACCCTTTCATATTCGCATGCATGTGTTTTATCTCTATTCAATCATGGAAATCATAACAAACTTGCCATCTCATCCGCAACCTTGACCATGATCAATTTAGTTTCTACGAAATAGTTACAATCATTACACACAATCTTCAAGGATTTTGCATGCATGCAGACATTGCAAGCCTTAGTGTGCAGTACAAAATTGTTTGGCATGCGTAGTACAAAAATATTGGGAGAAGGATTTGAATCTTGTCGCTGCACAGTACAAGACTCTTTGTGTGTGCGCAATGTAGAACTTGTGGTGCATGCACGGTCCTGCCAAAACCTTAGGGTGCCAACATCCATCCCCACTAAAAAGGTAAAGAGTGGTTGCTACCACTTGAACCTTTAATTTCTCGATAAGTGTGGTCCCTTCTAAAATTGAAGTTTTCATGTATTTTTTAGGAAATCTAGGAAAGATTCCTAAAATGGTAATTAATTGACTAACAAATTACTTGTTATATTGACAAAAACGTTATATAGTTATATAGAGAATGATTAATTTGGTGAGGAATCCATGGTTATAGAGGGAGCATAGAGGTTGGGTAAGCTACGACATGGTTACCCACATGAAATAGTGAATTGTTAACTATATATGAGATACATACTATCACACTCAGTAATATCTAAGGGAAATATAAAAATCATGGGCTCTTCTTGCTTACAGTTGAGCACTTGATGAAACTAGATGACTAAGGGACTATTTAGCATAGAAATGAAATATTGTGCTTGAGTTGTGAATAGTTGAGAGGAAAATACCTATAGTTGATTGAATGATGGTTATGATGCTTGAAGTGCCATGTGGTTTGGGAATTGGTTGATTCAAGGATATCATGTGATGGATTGGGTGAGAGATGGATCCTAGTGGATTTTATTCACCCTTGATTTCTCATAGATCAACTTGAGGTAACATCTACATTATATGCTTATGGGTGGGAGGTGAAATGATTCTCTATTACCGATTTTCTTTGATGGATAACGATTGAGAAAGATAAGTATTTGTCTTTGTTTTTGTATATATTATCTATGTTTGCATTTTTTATAGTTAATTCCATGAATTTGTTTCATATTTGAATTGTGTGCAATTGGAATGGTTCGAATGGGATGGAAATTCTATTACTAAGAATGGTTATGAATTGGATGGGTTTGTGTTTTTTTTGTATGCATTATCATTCTGCATTGTGTTTTGCATATGAAAATTATGTGTTGCTACTAGAGGCCAAATTGGTTCACAAATGGAAACTCGGATTGTGTAATTGATGAAAAAATTAGATAGAGTCTCATGATAGCCAAGGGTGCAATAATTAGGCATGCTATGGGTTAGAGCAGTCATTTCAGATTTATGCAAACCAACTACTTGCATTGGTCACTTATTGTTTATGTTTCACGTGGACTTTGTTGATAAAATGAGGGAATACAAAAAATGGCCAAGGGTTGTTGAAAACAGTCACATCCATAATGAAGGCATCTTGTATAGTTTTGTGAAAATATTCAGTTGAAAAACTATTTCCTTGGAGGTAGAAAGTTAAAACTCCATTAACAATGAAAATATTAAGATTTAGGACAAGGAGGGACCCTCTCAATCAACAACCACTAGTCTTTGCTAGTAAACAACTAGAATATGGTTTTACACTTGTTCATTATAGAATTCAAAAGGACTCGACCCTGCACATGGTGCTTCTTCTCCATGGAGGTACTCAAAGTAGACGAACAAGCTCCTCCTCTAAGGCTTCAAAATTCTCTCCTTGTTATGTGTAATACTTTGAATCCTCTCTTTTTGAAATATGCAATCAAGAACATAATTTTTTACCACTTCACAAACTAAGAATCCACAATTATGTGGATTTATTGTGGTGAAAACATATGAACCCTTTTGTTATAAATTCAATAACAAGTCATGAATGAGTTCTTAATGGACCACAAGAAAAATGCTCTAATTCGTAGATTCAATAGATTTTGGACATCATGTGAAATACTTTTGAATAGCTAGACTCATGTTATACGTTAGTATGCATAGTAAGTAATTGATCAAGAGGGTTATTTATAATATATTTTAACAAGTAAAAAAGCATAGAAAGGTTATGGAGGGACCAAGGTTCTCATGCAGAGCTAACCCTTTCTTTAAATCATGATAAAGCAATGTAAATGGTGTTACTAAAGCTTCCATCACCCTCAAATC
>JZKD02S1673753.1:61337-71380 GCA_000966675.3 Picea glauca | reverse complement strand
ATGACCAGCCGACCAACATCGAGACAGAACCGTGGACAGAGGACCTCCGAGCCACGTGGATAGGATATTAGCCAGGTGTTTAGATTTCTTTTTGCTGAGCATCTAGTTTCATTAGGCTCCTAGTCTCGATGCAGCTAGTATGATCTTTGTGTGTTTTCTGAACCTGCAACCTTCTCAGACTTGTGAATTGGGGGCTGGCTAGACTGGTTTCCCCTCTATTGGGGCAGTCCAGCAACTACAGCCAGTATCTTACTGTATTTTGGCAACTTTTTTCAGCTCTAGCAGGCACTAAATATAATATATACTTCTTACTTACAAAAAAAAGAAGAGTAGTTATCACTTTGACAAAGGGCTAAAGAAATTCTTTTGCTGAAATTCAACAAGAATGCCCAAAGTCACAGGTTCAATATGTAGTCCTTCTCCTCAAGGAGTAAATGTAGATAACAATACCTCTTTATGTGACTCATACATGAGCCCAAGCAAGCCAAGTGTTGTAACCATGCTCTGATACCAATTTGTAACACACCCATGGTGGGGACTCAAAATTTTCGCTCTTCTTAGGAGAAGCAATACCCTCATTTGGGATCTCTATTCCATTCTGCTCTTTCAGAGCTTTCCAGCCACAATCTCCAGGCTCCGAAACACGTTCAGAGCTGGTAGATATCCCCTCCCAAGTTCGTCTGGTCCTTCCATCCCCCTATACTTGCATATGACCGCAGGCTATGACCCGATGCCAAGACAACAGGCGCCAAGACAACCACCACGTGAACCCTCCAGTGTGGAAAACCTGTGAAGTTCACGGTCCGACGCCGCGTGTCCTCAGGGATTTCGACGGCCCTGATTTACTTCGAGACTTCGGCGTTCAGGAGTCCCAAACATTCCTACAACTCTTTCCTCTGAATCACTTAGTACCCGGAGTTACAGATCAAGTGCCACACATCCATCTAAATCAATGGCTCAGATCCACTTCGGGACTTTGGCATTCGGGAGTCCCAGATGCTCACACCACCTTTTCTCCTGGAGTGTTTTCTTCCAAAGTTAATTATCGTGATCCACGCGTCCCTCTCATTCAATGGTGGGGATCCACTTTGGGCATCCCTCTACTCCACATTGCTTTCTCCCCGCTTCCAAAGTACGTGATCTGTTGACGCATGTCTCCTGCAGATTGACGAATATAAATTACTTCAGCTCTTCGGGCTTTGAGAGTTTCAACCTCTCCCCACTCACTTTCTTCTAGAGTGATTTCAACCGAATTCATCGATCTATCGACGCGTATCTCTCTCAAATCAACGATCACGATTTACTTTGGGAGTTATCAACTTGCGTGACCCCACTTTCCTCTGAAGTGGCTATCTCCCGAAATGGAAGATCTACTGACACTTGTCCTCAGCTGACGGATGGATCAGATGAACTCCGGCTCTCCGGCATTAGGGAATTCTTAATCAACACATCCCCCTTTCTCCCGGAGTGATTTCACCCGAAGCCGACGATCTGTCGACGCGTGTCTCCCACAGATCGATGACTGCATATCACTTCGGCTCTTTGGGCTTTGGGAGGTTCAACCTCTCCACACTCATTTCCTCCCAGAGCAATTTCACCCAAATTCAACGGATTTCTGCCACGTATCCTCTCCCTCAGATCGACGATACAGACGGATATTTCCAAAGGAACTCATGGTTAACTGTCTCTTAATACCCCAATGTGTGCCACTCCGAGTGGGACACCTGGCATCGCCATCACTCGACACATGGGTCCCCACGTACTCTCGACGTAATACCCATCTTCCCTCGATCCAACGGTCAAGAGGGGTCCTGAAGGATCCATAGATCGACGGTCCACATTACTTCGCTACTTTGTTCTTCAAGATTTTTGGCGTTACTAAGCCTCTATTCTCCCGAAGAGGTCAACGCCGAACTGACTACCTCATAGATCTAATGGTCGGGATGGCTCCCGAGAATCCTTAGATCTCAGGCCCATATTAACTTTGGGACTTAGGGGATTTTACCTCCCTTACGACAAACTCATTCAATTCACTGAACTCGCGAAGTCCGAAGGACTCAAGGGGTTAACTCCCGCACTCTTTCCTGTATCCAATGGTGACAACAGACCTTGGCTCTTCCCAAACAGATCGTGTTCATTCATCTTCCAGACAAAGGAACCTTCCCTTTCGATACTTCAATCTCGCTATCCTTCATGATATTTTTTAGCTTTGAAAGGATTAAGAGATTTGTGTTCTTTCTCTTGAACTTAACATTTAGAAGAATTCTTTCATGCACCCTTGTGCTCATTCATCAACTCTAGAACTTAAGAGGTTCTCGGTATTTTCCTGCCTCTCAGAGAGCCTATGCATACATGCACTATCTCTCTTGAGCTTTAACAGACTCCTTCCTCTAAGGGACTCAAAACGACTAGGAGTGTCGACATGCACACGTGAAACTGTGCCCAAGGTCAACGAACTCACAGTTCATTACTCTAGCTTAAGCTACCACAGGGCTCAAGCATTTACGAGTACAAGTCATGTCCGAGCCATATAATTTCTTACTTGCCTAATTACACAGTCAAACATAAATAAAAGGGATACAGTATAACCATTAATAAATCATGCACATCCCTGAAACATTCATAGTATATCCAATTTATTACACAGTTACAGCTCAATTACACAAGGTATGAGAATACTTATCTATTACAAGTTGCAGCCAACTAACTGACTGTGGGTGTGTGCCTTTCCACCCAACCATAGGCTCAGAGGCATCCATCCTTAGCACTCTAGACACGCCTGTTCCAAGCCATGATATCACTAGGGAACTATGCCAGCTCTCAAAGACCTACTCTCTATCATAGTATCCTTGTGATGTTTATCAGATGCTTCCTCAACATCAAGCTCTTGTTCGGGTCCTTCAGGTCATGTTCTCTGCACTTCCTTTTGGTTCGCGCATCTCCTTCTAAGCTTGCGCTATTGTCTGGTGTCTCTTCTCTTGTTGTCCCTTTTCCTTACCATCCTCGTGTATGTATCTTACCTTCCTTCTTTAGGAAGGTGTCCAACCTATCTTGTTCCTTCTGTCAGAAGGAAGCTTGAGTCTACAGGTCTTTGTGGCACTACGGCCTAACAACCCATGTTTCCATTCATGGGGGTGGTTGATTATTCAACCACCAGACCCTTCCTTCATTAACTAATCCTTTCCTCTAGAGATATCATGGCTTGTAATTCAAGGCTTCACCCCCCAACAGTCAGTTATGGGCAATTTAACAATAATACATTTACATCGTCCACATGCCTTAGCATGGTAATCCTATTTTATGATTAATTACAAGTTGGGGGAAATGGGGGTGTTACACTCAGGTATTCATGGGTAAGATTGGTTTTGTTTGAAGATTCATCCCTAATTTCACTGTAATGAGCAAGTTGAT
Source organism: Picea glauca (assembly GCA_000966675.3). Lineage (NCBI taxonomy): Eukaryota > Viridiplantae > Streptophyta > Pinopsida > Pinales > Pinaceae > Picea > Picea glauca. The sequence goes on along the minus strand of JZKD02S1673753.1, from coordinate 67,969 downwards.
TCATAAGCTTTTGAGGAAAGATGTTGAGTTCTATTGGGATAAGGATTCCCAAAATGCCTTCGATCTATACATAACACTATTATTGTTTTCCTTACTTTTGTTAAGCTCAATTTTTTGTGATAATTTTAAATCTATACCAATGCTACAAAAGAGTTTGTTTCAACTATTTTGGTACAATTAGATGTTGAAGTCCTACTACTAAAAATTAAAGTCTAGAAACACCATGAAAATTTAGGAATGTAGACATTGCATACCAATGGATGAGATCAACCATGCACACACAATAGAGAATATATCTAAAAAATTTGCATCATGAATGTATAAAACAACAAAATAGATAATTGGAACAACAAACACTATCTCCTCATTCACATAATAGAAAGATTACAACACTGTCCGAGATGGCCTACAATGACTTTTCACAATACTTAGATCTCTCTTACACACTAACTACTCACTTGTGCACTAATGAAATCATAATTAGTGTGCCCTCCTTCACTTAGTCAAACTTGAGAAGAGAGAGAAAAATAGTTACAAAACCACTAGCTATTAATAGCCATAGAAGGAGAACCCCATGTGTAGGATAAAATCACCCAAACAATGTACCTTACTTTCCAAAAATAGCTCTCATGGATCTCGTACATTGAATGAATACTATGCAATGTGTCCCAAGGAATATATCATCAAGGCATGTGTCAATGTGTACATAACCTATCATAAATGCACCATAATTATGGAAGGATTTTGTCATTATTGACATACCTTAAATTTACCAAAAATAGAATTGAAACTCCTAGAATGATTCTCCCCCCACTTTATGATCCACTTGCCTGGTTATCTAAGAAATGGGAACATAATAGGAGCAACAAAATTAACATTTTTAATAATATTACTACCAACTATATGAAAATTACAATAATAAAATAATATATCATTTGATAAAAGAAATTGTTGAAACAATATTGAAATAAATATATACATCAATATAAAACAATACAAATAAAAAAGTAACATTACATTTGAATACGGGTGGGTGCAAGCTAATGATGGTCTCTCATGATGTGTTAGTGGCAATGCAAACATGGGAAAACAACAATTGTTAACTTGGAGGGATTATTCAAGGTACTTTTGCAATGAATTTGGATATGGTGTAAAAATATTAAATGTAGGAAATTGAATTAGCGTTCCGAATATATAACTTTTATTTATATAATTTGTGAATAACTATGTGAAATTTGAATCTTTCTAACAATGGTATGTTATTTTTCAAGGAAAATATAATGTATATGTCTCCATAAGTGCAGATGTTGAGTACCTTAACGATGGAATTTTCTCAAAAAATTGTATGATTGTAGAGAACCCATTGTTCTAGTGCAGGGTATTTTTTCAAAATTTATAATATTATTATTATTTTTTTAATTATGAAAGTCAATATATCCTTGAAATTACAACACAGGATATGAGGGTCTTAACATTATCAAACAATTATTATTATTATTAGATTGTAGATCTCAGTCTCTTCTAGCGCGATATATAACTTTCTTTTTAACAAAAAATGGAGGATTTTATTCAATAAAAAGGTGTGGTTAATATCACTTGGTATAGAAAGAGATTCTCAATTCCTTACAAAAATCTAGCTCCTCTAGAGTAGCATCCCTCCATACAGTCTTCCTACTTCTCTTACTTAGCCAAATTCTAAGACTACTACTAAACTTCATAGTGTAAAATCGGTAGTAAATACCATTAATACATATACTTAAACAAAACATTGACAAAAAAAGGTTTCAAAATTCAACTAACTTCCATGTCTATGCTCTTGTCCATGTTGCAAACCATCCTGACTTCACTGCTCCTGGTCATTCAAATCTGCCACAGGTATGTTGAGATATGGAATTAGAGTTTTAGTAAACTCAGTCTCTGTGCCTTCACATCTAACTGGAGAAGAATACCCATTGTTTGCTTCCTTCTGAGCTAATTTCCATCTTAATTCTTCATTTTGGCTCTGCAAAGCATCCAATTCATCCTGCAATTGACCAATTAACATCCTTTGGAGTGTGTTATTGATATTACTTGTCTCGGGATTAGGCGTACCCAGGTCTGCGGTTTGCATGGGAAGCACCTGAGTATATCACGAGATAATCCCATTTCGTAGCAGTGAGTCGAGCAAGCGAGCGGGCAAAGTTTTGTCTTCAGCAGTCAAGAACCATCCTCAAAGCAAAGCGACGGTCATAATCTTACAGAGGAGATCGACGAAATCCCGTCAGCCGTTAGATCTCGAGAAGTTGCGTCGGGGTTAACCCCTAGTGTGCAGAGGAGGAAAGTCGGGTTTCAGTTCATCGGAGAATCAGATTTTTCGAAGACAAGAAACTCTTGCATGTAGGAATCGCGATTCGCGATTTCTCGACTAAATCAGAACCGTCCGTCAACAGGGACACGTGTCGAGAGATCCCACAGAGTCGGGGATCGGGGAACTGAAAGTCCCGTGCACATGACAACGGGAATCGCGATATCCCGATACGTAATTTCCCGACGAAGTTAAGGACCATAGTGCGAGACAGGTGTCAAAAGATCAATCCTTGTAGGGAGACAACACCAAGTGGCATCGACATATCACGAGCTTGGAGGTTCGTGAGTTGGAGCTGCAAAGATTTGCGTCCAGAGTTGCGAGATCGCGAGAAGCGATATCTCGGCAACCGCCAGTTAGTAGGTGGGGCTGCAAGTGGAAGACAACTGGCAGGTTTTCACGACGGGGGACGGACCGTTGATATGTCAATGGCCATGAGCCATCAGGTTTCGGAGGATCGCAAGTCCAGAGGATGCGTGTTCCTTGACATTGCAAACCAAAATAATCTGATGGAGAGTATGGTCGAGGACATATGGTGATGGTCACTTGGACCAGGGCCTAGTCAGAGGGCTAGCACGGAAGGCGCATCGGCAATCGGAGAATCGTGAGTCCCGAGGGCTTTGGTATCGAGACATCAAAAATGCTGAAACCCCGACAGAGGTTCATCTCAGGTCATATAAGAGGTGGTTGCATGGATCATAGTATAGCCAGGAGGGCTAACCCATACATGCGCTCATCGGAGAATCGGTGATCGAGAGTTCAAAGGGTGAAGAACTCTTGACAACGGGGAACGCGAAACCCCGAAACCCGATCCAGAGTTGGGAAAAGGTCTCGGTGAAGTTCAGGAGATCGTGAAGAAAGGAGAAGAGACCTGTGAACTAGGCCGGGATTTCACTCAGGGATCCAAAGAGCCGCTTCGGCTCAGCAAAAAAGGAGAAAGAGGGTGGGTGAAGCCTCGTGTCACCCATTTATTACAGAGTATGGAGGACCCGACTAAAATTGACCCAGGAAAGTCCCTTGTACCAGTTCTCTCCAGGAAAGCCACGCCAAGCATCCAACTCACCAGGGAAGCCTGCACACACTAGTTCAATATTCAAAGGGCTCAGCTACCCCCTGGTGCGAGCCATGTTGAATTAAAGAGGCGCACGATAGGGGAGCAGAGGGAAAATTTGATTGAGGCAGACCGACAGCCCATCCTGACAGAGAAGCTCCTCAATGTTAAGAATTGAATTCACGATATGATCACGCCTTGAGGGCTAGAGTTAGTTCCAAGTATATGTAGGCATTTTTTCCATTTTTGTAAGGATCGATGGTTGAGCAGAGATCCCAGTTGTAAATTTTTAATGAAGCACTGTTATTCTGGTTATGTGTGAACTTTTGAGACTTCTTGCCTGATGAATGTCAGTTTCTTTCATGTCTTGTTTACATTGTGTTAGAGCAACTCGGAATTGGAGGATCCAGTCAAGCTGCAGCTATTATAGGATGATGTTGTAATGGATCACTGTAATAGTTGCGCTGTCTCTAATCAGTTCTTGTGATTTCCCCAGCATTGAGTGACTTGGAATTGGAGGATCCAGTCAAGTCCTCTCTCAGTTCCTTGAGACCCTGAACCAAGATGATCTTGCATTCAGAGTCTTTCTTCTGCAAACGACCGAAAGCCCATTGCCTAAATTCGTTTGTTCACCTTTCTCACTAAGTCTTCCACCTGTTCATCTTTTAATCAACCCACTAGCTGAAGTTAGGATTCGAGACCTCCTTTGTCCTTTACGTACTAGATCCAGACCCTGAGTTAGAGTGATATCTCCTCGAGCCTTTATCACCATTTGATCATCCCTTTATAAACAAATCGTGACATTAAACTGAAGGGTGTCGGGCTCTGCTCCTGCAAGCAATCCAGGAGTGACTTCCGATGCTAACATTTCTGGCGCCATTGCCAGAGACGAAATTGAATATTTTCCCCAGGATTGAACGACAATGACTACCTGATTCTGAAGGTGCATCGAAAATCAAAATTATCAATATTGTTGCTATGCACCTGGCGACTCCATTGTGACGAATTCGCTGGGGAGAACCTGCTCTATCAATTGTAGCTTTCAGAGGCAGACACACACGGTCTCATCCATAGTTGCCCCTAGCTACACCTGAAACTGATCTGGAGGTGGTCCTCAGAAAAGGAAAGGCCCCTGAAGAAGAAGCTTCCACCGCCGAAATAGGTAATCTTCCATCTCCTTCTGTAAGAACTCCATTTTCTTCCCCTCAGTTTCTTGATAGACCTCCTTCACAAGTTTCCCATTTCCTAAATTTTGGAAGTGTTCCTGCTGAGTTTTCCCCTCCTGGTCTGGGATTGTCACTCCCTCCTCCTTGAATCACCTCTTGTTTCCCACCCTACTCCGAGATTCATTCCCTGTAGCCCCTTTGCGAACTCCTTCTCCTCAAAGCTCTCATCCACCTAATATTCCTATGGCTGGAGAAAATCCCCCTATGACCGAAATAGAGGTCATCATAGCCGCTAGATACGCTCCCCTTGTGCTACCATAGCCTCTCAATAACCTCCCAGCAGAAGGGTACCTTAAGCAGCTGCCCAAGTTTACAGGCGAGGGGGATATAACTACTGAAGAGCATCTAACAACCTTTTATACTTTCGCAGATGATAATGTTATCATGCACACAGACGTATGGATGAGAATTTTTGTCCATAGTCTCCAAGGAGAGGCTAGAAACTGGTTTAGGGCCCTGCCTCCTAGATCTATTGATGGGATCAGAGCCCTAGATAATGCCTTTTTGAGGCAGTGGGGAGATAAAAAAGACTTCATGTATTACATGACAGAGTTTGGGTCATTAAAGAGAAAAGAAGGAGAGTCTGTTTCTGACTTCTCCAAGAGATTTAATAAAATGTACAACAAAATTCCTGTCGAGATAAAACCCTTCGAAGCCTCTGCAAAGATCACTTACTCCAGCGCCTTCGATCCTGATTTCTGCCTATTGCTAAGGGAGAGAAGAGTTTCTATGTTGGCACACATGCAAGATGCAACCATGGAGGTAGAATCCAACATATTGGCTGTCAACCGACTCAGGAACGATGGTGACAGAAATATGCCCAAGAACAGGCCTGAAAATTCCTCATCCAGTCCCTCTCCCCTGCCCCATCAGACAGATGAAACAGCTAGAATGCTAAAATTTCTTGCTGCCAAGATAGAAAGGCTAGAATTAGAAGGGAAGCCCATGTACAAAAATCCCCAGAACAATGATAATAGAGGTTTCAGACGACCTGCTAACAATGTGCCCCAGGTTTTCCTGAGGGAACAAAGGGGAAGGGATAGAGATGATCAAAGGGTCCAAACCCCCCTCCAAAACAATCTAGTTGATCATGAGGAAAGAGATGAGGTAGATGAGTTTGGCCTGGAAATTCACTGTATTGAAGAAACCCCTCCTTTTCCTCACTTGACTCAGTCTGCGTACGAAAAATCTTTGATGAACATTCAGATCCACGAGTTAGGGAAGGGAGAAAGGGTTGGTCACACTCCTAACAGATATAATCTCAGGTCGAGAAGAAAAGAAGGAGACTTCGACAGCTTAGACCCGCCCCTCATAGCAGATAGGCCTACTAAAGCAGCCACAGCCAAAGAAAAGAAGACTCAGAGTGCTTTGCCGGCAGCCAAAGAGCCTGTCACTGAGGTAAGAGAAACTCCTAAACCTACCCCCTCCTTCAATTTTGAGCATGAGATTCAGAAGATTAGGATTCTTGTACCTCTCTCTGAGCTAGTTAAAAATGAAGACTTCAAAAGGTCCCTCTCCAAGTTGTTACAATCTGAATCCCCCCAGCCTCCCTCTGACTCAATAAACCTTCAAGATGAGAAGCCTGCAATCATCTTAGGGCCCATGGTAGAAGATAGAGACGATTCATCCCCTCCCTTCTACACATCCCTAAATATACATGATAAAGTACTGCACAACTGCCTCATGGACTCAGGGGCTTCCCATAATATTATGCCCAAAATAGTAATGGAGGAACTGGGATTAGAAGTGACCAGGGCTTACCATGATTTATACTCTTTTGATTCAAGGAGGGTACAATGTTTGGGAGTCATCAAGGACCTAGTGGTTTCGCTGTTTCAACTGCCCATGAAGAGTATGGTCATGGATATTGTGGTAGCTGATGTCCCTCCCAATTTTGGCATGTTGTTGTCAAGGTATTGGATTAAAAGACTTGGAGGAACATTACAGATGGACCTCACGTATGCTACCATCCCAGTGTTCGGAGGGGAGCATAGAAGACTATACAGGGAAG
>JZKD02S1673753.1:36946-60353 GCA_000966675.3 Picea glauca | reverse complement strand
GATGGTTTCTCTGGTTACAATCAGATATTATTCATGCTTGGGGACAGAGAAAAGACAACTTTCACCACTCCTTGGGGTACATTCATGTATGCCAAAATTCCTTTCGGATTGATGAATGCTGGAGCAATGTTTCAGCGAGCTATGGATATAGCGTTTGTAGGGGAGAAGGATCAGTTTGTGGTAATCTATCTGGATGATATCACAGTCTTCTCTAGGATAGACAAGGAGCACTGCTGCCACTCGAGAAAGGTCTTCATGAAGTGTCAGAGGTATGGCTTATCCTTAAACCCCAAGAAATCCTTGTTTGCTATGAAGGAGGGGAAGCTGCTAGGCCATATAGTATCAACAGAGGGAGTAAGGATTGATCCTAGTAGGGTGGAAGCAATTCAGACCCTGTCACTTCCCAGATCTAAAAAAGAGGTTCAAGCATTTTTGGGGAAGATAAATTTTCTGAGGAGATTCCTCTCAAATTTTGCCGAGTTGGTGAAACACATCACAACCATGCTCAGGAAGGGAAATGAAGTAAAATGGACCACTGAACCCAGGGAATCTTTTGTCCAAATAAAGAGGGCATTGACTGAGGCACCTGTGCTAATCGGCCCCGATTATTCCAAAGATTTCCTGATATTTTCTTTTGCTTTCGGTGATACAATAGTGCCAGTTTTGTTACAGAAAAATAATCAAGGGCAAGAGAAACCTATTTCCTTCTATAGCAGGGCATTAAGAGATGCAGAACTTCGGTACGAGATCATGGAAAAGCAAGCCTATGCATTGGTGAAAGCTCTCAAATATTTCAGAGTCTATGTCTTGCACTCAAAGATCATTGCATATGTCCCTTCAGCCTCTGTGAAGGACATTATTATACAGTCTGACATGGATGGGAAAAGAGGTAAGTGGATTGCCAAGATTCTAGAATTTGATCTAGAAATTAAGCCCACCAAATTGATAAAGGGACAGGGTTTAGCCAAATTGCTAGCTGAATCCAACTGCAAAGCTTTGGGGATTAACTTTGTCAATGAGCAAGCTGAGTCATCCAATAGGCATTCTTTGGGTGCCTTACCACTAGCAGCCTGCGACTGGTACAAGGATATCTTGTATTTTCTGCAAGAACTAAAGCCTCCTGATGGATTGGGAAAAATAAAGGCTAGAGCTCTAAAGCTCAAAGCGGTCAAATATTGCCTCATTGACCAAACCCTGTATTGGAAAGACCCCTTAGGGTTATTATTAAGATGCCTGGATCTGCAAGAGGCCCAGAAGGTTATGTTTGATTTCCATAGCGGTCTCTGTGGAGGCCATCATTTCTGGAAGACCACAGCTCACAAGGTCCTCCGAGCTGGGTACTATTGGCCCACTTTATTCCCTGACGTCTGTAGAGAAATTAGAGCTTGCATCAAATGCCAGAGGTTCTCAGGAAAGAAGCAGCTCAAATCTCTGTCGTTAAAGCCTGTAGTAGTTTCAACACCTTTTTAGCAGTGGGGATTGAACTTCATTGGAGAAATTCATCCTCCCTCAAGTGGCCAGCACAGATGGATCCTCACTGCGACAGATTACTTCACCAAGTGGATAGAGGTTGTTCCCACCAGGAGCACTTCTCACAAAGTAATTATCAGCCTCCTGGAGGATGTCATGGCTAGATTTGGTTGCCCTAGCAGAATTTTCACTGATAACGCCACCCCCTTCAGGTCTGAGCCTCTGGTCAAGTTCTGTGAACAGTTTGAGATTTCACTGGTTCACTCTACCCCCTATTATCCTCAGGGAAATGGACTGGCGGAATCTTCCAATAAAGGTTTGATCAAGCTCATCAAAATATTATTGGAAGATAATAAAAGGGCCTGGGATGCAAAACTCAAATTTTCTCTATGGGCTGACCGAGTGACAACAAAGAAGTCCCTAGGCATTTCACCCTTCCAACTTGTTTATGGAACAAAGGTCATTTTCCCTACTCAGCTCGCCTTACCTGTGGCAAAATTCCTCTAGGACCTTGAAGAGGAGCCATACCATATGGTCAGAAGGATTCATCAGATGGTGGAAGTGCAGCAAACCAGGGAATAGGTCATGAGCAGGGCCTACGATCATCAACAGAAGATCAAGCAGGCATTTGACAAAAGGATCAAGAAAAAGGAGTTGAGATTGGGGACTTGGTATTTAAATGGGACGCACCCAAACAGGATAAAGGCAAGCACAGCAAGTTCTACGCCCTTTGGATCGACCCCTTTAAAATCTCTGATATTTTCTCCAACAACACCTATAGGTTGCAGGATTTGGAGGGTGAAGAAGTTTTCAACAGCCCAGTGAATGGGCATTTCTTGAAAAAATGTTTTATTTAAGCCTTAGATGGCTCCTCTGTTTGTAAATATTGTCTTTTACTTCTTTGATTTTTTCTTTTTGTATGTTTTCGGCTTAATAAATGACTCCATAGCCCAACAACAAGGCATTGGAGCTGCAGAATGAGTTCTTAGAGCATCGCAGGGATGACTCTATCCCCCATGGAGCCTAATGTTAGTGATATTACTTGTCTCGGGATTAGGCGTACCCAGGTCTGCGGTTTGCACGGGAAGCACCTGAGTATATCATGAGATAATCCCATTTAGTAGCAGTGAGTCGAGCAAGCGAGAGGGAAAAGTTTTGTCTTCAGCAGTCGAGAACCATCCTCAAAGCAAAGCGCTGGTTAGAATCTTACAGAGGAGATCGACGAAATCCCATCAGCCATTAGATCTCGAGAAGTTGCGTCGGGGTTAACCCCTTGTGTGCAGAGGAGGAAAGTCGGGTTTCAGTTCATCGGAGAATCGGAGTTTTCGAAGACAAGAAACTCTTGCATGTAGGAATCGCGATTCACGATTTCCCAACTGAATCAGAACCGTCCGTCAGCAGGGACACGTGTCGAGAGATCCCGCAGAGTCTAGGATCGGGGAACTAAAAGTCCCATGCACATGACAACGGGAATCACGATATCCCGATACGCGATTTCCCGATGGAGTTAAGGACCATAGTGTGGGACAGGTGTCAGAAGATCAATCCTTGTAGGGAGACAACACCAAGTGGCATCGGCATATCGCGAGCTCGGAGGTTCGTGAGTTGGAGCTGTAAAGATTTGCATCCAGAGTTGCAAGATCGCGAGAAGCGATATCTCAGCAACCGCTGGTTAGCAAGTGGGGCCACAAGTGGAAGACAGCTGGTAGGTTTTCACGAAGAGGGACAGACCGTTGATATGTCAACGACCATGAGCCATCGGGTTTCAGAGGATCGCAAGTCCGGAGGATGCGTGTTCCTTGACATCGCAAACCGCAAAACTCTGATGGCGAGTATGGTCGAGGGCATATGGTGATGGTCACTTGGACCAGGGCCTAGTCAGAGGGATAGCATGGAAGGCGCATCAGCAATCGGAGAATTGGGAGTCCCGGGGGCTTGTGTATCGAGACATCAAAAACGCCAAAACCCTGACAGAGGTTCGGCTCAAGTCATATAAGAGGTGGTCGCATGGATCATAGTATAGCCAGGAGGGCTAACCCATACATGCGCTCATCGGAGAATCGGTGATCGGGAGTTCAAAGGGTCAAGAACTCTTGACAACAGGGAACGCGAAACCCCGAAACCCGATGCAGAGTTGGGAAAAGGTCTCCGTGAAGTTCAGGAGATCGTGAAGAAAGGAGAAGAGACCTGTGAACTAGGTCAGGATTTCACTTGGGGATCCAAAGAGCCGCTTCGGCTCAGCAGAAAAGGAGAAAGAGGGTGGGTGAAGCCTCGCGTCATCCATTTATTACAGAGTATGGAGGAACCGGCTAAAATTGACCCAAGAAAGTCCCTTGTACCGGTTCTCTCCAGGAAAGCCACACCAAGCCTCCAACTCACCAGGGAAGCCTGCACATGCCAGTTCAATATTCAAAGGGCTTAGCTTACCCCTGGCGCGAGCCATGCTGAATTAAAGAGGCGCACGACAGGGGAGCAGAGGGAAGATTTGATCTAGGCAGACCGACAGCCCATCCTGACAGAGAAGCTCCTCAACGTTAAGCATTGAATTCATGATATGATCGTGCCTTGAGGGCTAGAGTTAGTTCCAAGTATATGTAGGCATTTTTTCCATTTTTGTAAGGATCGATGGTTGAGCAGAGCTCCCGGTTGTAAATTTTTAATGAAGTATTGTTATTCTAGTTATGTGTGAACTTTTGAGACTTCTTGCCTTATGAATGCAAGTTTCTTTCATGTCTTAGTTTACACTGTGTTAGAGCAACTCAGAATTGGAGGATCCAGTCGAGTTGCAGCTATTATAGGATGATGTTGTAATGGATCACTGTAATAGTTGCGTTGTCTCTAATCAGTTCTTGTGATTTCCCCAGCGCTGAGTGACTTGGAATTGGAGGATCCAGTCAAGTCCTCTCTCAGTTCCTTGAGACCCTGAACCAAGCTGATCTTGCATTTAGAGTCTTTCTTCTACAAACGACCGAAATCCTGTTGCCTAAAGTCGTTTGTTCACCTTTCTCACTAAGTCTTCCACCTGTTCATCTTTTAATCAACCCATTGGCTGAAGTTAGGATTCCAGACCTCCTTTGTTCTTTATGTACTAGATCCAGTACTTGAGTTAGAGTGATATCTCCTCGAGCCTTTATCACCATTTGATCATCCCTTTATAAACAAATCGTGACATTAAACTGATGGGTGTTGGGCTCTGCTCCTGCAAGCAATCCAGGAGTGACTTCCGACACTAATAGAGTGCTAATGTGTCTAAGGAAAAAACAAATATTGAGTTGAGGGAGCATACTTAGATAAAGAGACACTAATGAAACTCCACCTCAAACAAATCCATCTCATGCTACCGATCTTTATTTTTATTCTCCATCCAATAAAGGAGGATATACAAGAAGACTTGTAGTAACCTGTGAATAACCAAAGTATGCTACCCCACTCTGATTACTCCACCTTTAGCTACGAAATACACCACGAACAGACTAAAGTCTTCCACTATCATTGTGGCATAGAAATACACTAAAGACAACCCAACAATGTTGCCTCAACACCGAATCCCAAAGGGAGAAAAATGCTCCAGATCCTCTACCGACTCCTCCAACATATACACCAAATAATAGGTATCTGAAAATACCATTTCACCTTTAATTAACCATTCCATCCAGAAATAATGAGTGATCATTATGGCATGTACCTGAATTGTGTTAGGCATATTTTCCCTCATGAATCCCATCTCTAACCTTGTGTAGCAGTTGACGCACCTGCCTCCGTTGGCGGTATATAGCTTATTTAAAAAGAGGCATGTATTTTAGGATTCTAATATATGTCAAGACAAAAATAGATTAAAAATAGTAAGAAATATATATATATATATTTGGAATATGCATAGTTGACTCTATTTGTGTTTATAGTTTCATCTATAATGGATTTGTGTAGCTTGTAGAAAAATAACATTAAAATAGAGATATTGAGAGGTATTCGTAAAAATGGAGGTTTAGTGTTTTTGTAGAACAAACCATTACATTTGTCATCCCAAACCTAAATTCAAGGAAACCAATTCGGAAAACACGTACACTAGAGTTGTCACTCCCACTTGAAAAAAGTTTGAAATGAAAAGAATGTGCATGCGCTTTAGGAACACACATGAGTTATTAGGAACATGAATGCATTCATGTTCTTACTAACACAAAATCTCCATCTCTCTCTCTCTCTCTCTCTCTTGCTCTCTCCCTCTCCTTCTCTCTACCCCTTCTTCCTCTCTCTCCTTGTCTTTGTTGGGGAATAGGGTGGAACACTACATGAAACAAAAAAAAAGTATTGCAGATAATCAAAGAGGAACAAAAAATTTCGAAGATAAAGGTGGTGTCAAAATACATCGTTGCAACACTTAATCAGAGTGCATTGTGATTAGACCAACATAATGCATGTTACTCCATTGGAAACTATGATGACCAATACATGAAATGGATCACATTGCGGAAAGAGAGGGGCCAAGCAGTGTTGGAGTTTACCAATACTTTCCATACCTTGCGCACCAAGTTGGGTATCAAAGACAATGAGCGACATTTTGTTTTGAAATACCGTGGGGATCTACACACATACATCCAAACTAAAAGGGATTTTCTTGACATCTAATCATTGGGTACTTCTTATCGATATGTTGTTAAAATTGAGCAGAAATTTAGGCCCCAAAACAAGCAAGAGTTCGGGTCTACAAATATGCAACAACAAAAGTATGGTAAATATGGCCCTAAAAACCATCCTTCAAAAAACCAGTCCAAGCCACATGAAAAGAAGGGTAATAGAAATATGAAGGACACTAGAAAGTGGTGCGATTTCCATAAAATCCCTTGGCACAACACTGATGAATTTCTCTCAAAACAATCATTGGTGGTCGAGATCAAAGAAAAGGAGTTGAACCCTAATTTGGAATATGATTTAGAAAATAATGTGAGAATACAGATAATCAATGAAAACCCCACTGCTATTGTCACGATCGCAACAATTCAACCAGAAGAACCAAAAGATCCTGAAGAGGGGGAGTGTATTTTTCAATCACATATGTGGGTGAAGGGGACCCCACTGCATTTTATTGTTGATGGCGGAAGCCAAAATAACCTCATCTCAGAAAAGATCATCAAACAGTTGGGATTGTCAAAAACACCACACCCACAACCATACAACATCGGGTGGATTCTCCAGGGATGATATCTTTGTGTCATCCAACAATTTTGATTGTCATATGACATCCATCCCTTCAAGGATGAGGTATTATGTGATGTTTCCCCGTTGGATGTCTATGATGTTCTTTTGGGCCAGTCATATATGTGGAAGTGCCATGTTATTTACGAGTCTCAACTCTATAGTGTCATTTTTACTCTGGGGAGTCAAATCTACAAGATACCAGAGGTAGTTCTAACTATTGTCTAAAAAGTGCCTTGAGGTAGTATCTCATACCACAAAATTTAGCTTCTTCACAATATGTTCAAAAGGTGAACGGTAGGACACTACAACCACTACAACCTCATTCCAAGCACCTTATATCGAATAGAAGTAGGTCGACAATATTGAAGCAAAGCACAAATATTCCTTCTGCACATAGTCATCTCATCAGGTTCATGACAACCTTCAACAAGCTAAGAAATGCAACTTCTCCAACAAGGCAAGCAGCTCACCAAGGTTTTGATTCATCAAACGCTTCCCCATCTCCCACGGGAACTCAACACAATGGAGAGAATTTCTTCCTAAGGAGGGAGGATAGATACATATGTATTTTTGTGGCCACCCACCTTTTCCACTGGCTCAAAATACAGTTTTCCACCTTGGTAGTTTTTCGACATTTTTTTGTGTCCCAAAATTCTGGGGCCATTTTGAGGCCCTAAACGACGTTTTTTGGAAATTTTGGGCCCAAAAGAATAATGTGATAACTTGCATGGACCAGTCAAAATCTGCTCTTCTTATCTATACCTTTCCAACTATGTATCGAGCGACCCAAACTAAGATCGTATGCAAACGTTATGCCCCCGGGAAGTTGACCTATCAACTACCCCCATCGGGGCCCACAAACCTTTTGGATTTTATTTATGTTAAAAAGGCCTTTGGAGCCTCATGTTAACAATCATCTTCTTGTGAATGAGCGTATCCGTCACATCTCTTCTCAGAGATAAGCTGCCACCATTCTAGCGAGTTCCTTCACTACGTATTTTTACAGTTTTTGTACATTTCACTCATTAATAGAAATTATGTATTATTGTATCTCTGTGTTTATTGTTATATCTATGATATATCTCTATTATATTATTTTATCCCTTGTAATATCTCTATATATTTTTTTGTTATATCTCCACTCTCATTTTGTGCTCAAACTAATCTGAATCAGTGGTATCAGAGTAGGTTGCTCTTGATCATTTTTTCATTGCATGTCCCAGACAAGGTCTGAGTATAACAAGTTGTGTCTCGAGCTTGTCTCTCTTAAGGAAAAAATATTTCGCACACCCAAGAAACCCTCCATGGAGGAAGAAAAGAAAAACAACAGAGCATAAGATTCTATTTATATGTTGCTTGAGCAAGCTCTCACGTGACAGAGGGATGAAATGATGGAGAATTTTTCCCACATCCTTCAACGTCTACCGATAATAGCAGGTGTGTATTCATCAAGAAGTCACTTTGGAGGCACATCGCCTTTCAAGGTACAAGTTAATTTTGATATTCTCTTATTTGAAGGACAGATAGATGCGGATGCCTTAGAAAATGGTTAAATCTTCTAGAATGTTATTTCTTTGTTCACAATTTATACGATAGAGAAAAGATCACCTTCACACTTCTTAAGGCTCTCTCCCATGTCAAACATTGGTGGGAAACTTATTAGGATCAAAGTTCCACAGAGGAGTCTGAAATATATGGGGTCGAGCCCACTTGGGATTTTTTTGTGGATGCGTTCAAGGAATAATATTACCCTGTTGGCAACTATGATGACCAGTACATGAGATGGACCACACTACGGCAAGAGAGAAACCAAGAATTGCTAGAGTTCACCAATATCTTCCATACCTTGCGCACCAAGCTAGGTATCAAATACTCTGAGTGACATTTTGTTCTAAAATACCGTGGGGCTCTACACAGATACATCTAAATGGAAATGGATTTTCTGGACATCTCATCACTAGGTGTTGCTTATCTATATGTTGTTAAAATCGAGCATAAATTTAAGCACCAGAACAAGCGGGAGTTCGGGTCTATAAATACGCAACAACCAAAGTATGGTAAAGATGACCCTAACAACCAGCCTCTAGAAAACCAGTCCAAGACACAAGAAAATAAGGGTAACAGAAAGATGAAGGATACTGGAAAGTGGTGTGATTTCCAAAAAATCCCCATGGCACAACACTGATGAATGTTGCTCAAAACGATAATTGGTGGCCGAGATCAAAGAAAAGGAATCAAACCTCGATTCAGAATATGATTCAGAAAATAATGGGAGAATACAGATCATCGATGTAGACCCCATTGCTACTATCATGATCACAACAATTCAACCAGAAGAACTAGTAGATCCTAAAGAGGGGGAGCACATTTTTCATTCACAGATTTGGGTGAAGGGGACCCCGCTGCATTTTATTGTTGATAGCAAAATCCAAAAGAAACTCATCTCAACAGAGGTCATCAAATAGTTTTGATTGTCGACAACACCACAACTGCAACCATACAACATAGAGTGGCTTCGCCAGGGACGACATATCTGTGTCATCCAGTATCCAACCCTTCAAGGATGAGGTATTATGTGATGTTGCCCCACTAGATGTCTGTGATGTTCTTTTGGGCCAGCCATATATGTGGAAGTGCCATGTTATTTACGAGTCTCAACCCTGTAGTGTCATTCGTACTCTGGGGGGTCATCTCTACAGGATACCAGAGGTAGTTCTGACTATTGTTCCACCTAAACAATGTCAAGGTAGTATCTCATACTACAAAATTCAACTTCTTCATAATCTGTTCAAAAGGTGAATAAAAAGACACTGGAACCACCACAGCCTTAGTCCAAGAGCCTTATATCCAGCAGAAGTAGGTTGACAAGATTGAAGAAAAGTGCAAAGATTCCTTCTGCACACAGACATCTCATCAGGTCTGTGACAACCTTCAACAATCTAAGCAACACAACTTCTCCAGCAAGGCAAGCAACTCACCAAGGTTTCGATTCATCAAACGCTTCCCCATCTCCCACGAAAACTCAACATAATGGATATCATTTCTTCCTAAGGAGGGAAGATTGATCCAGATGGATTTCGGTGGCCACCCACGTTTTCCACTAGCTCAAAATACAATTTTCCACCTTGGCAATTTTTCAGCATTTTTTTGGGTCCCAAACTTCTGGGGCCATTTTGAGGCCCTAAACAACATTTTTTGGGAATTTAGGGCCCAATAGATCATCCCAAGCACTTGCATGGGCTAGGTGGAATGTATTTTTCTTGGCTAGACCTTTCCAATGGTGTATCGAGCACCCCAAACGGAGATTGTATGCAAAAGTTACGCCCCTGGGAAGTTGACATATCAACTACCCCCATCGGGGCCCGCAAACCTTTTGGATTTTCATCTTCCGGGGTTAGGGTTTTGGATTTTCTTTATGTTAAAAGGGCCTTTGGAGCCTCATTGTAACAATCATCTCTTTGCGAATGAGTGTAGCTGTCACATCTCTTCTCATAGATAAGATGCCACCGTTCTAGCGAGTTCCTTCACTCTGTATTTTTATAGTTTCTGTACATTTCGCTCATTAATAGAAATTGTTTATTATTGTATCTCTATGTTTATTGTTATATCTATGATATATCTTTGTTATATTATTGGTTCCCTTGCAATATCTCTGATATATCTTTGTTATATTATTGGCTCCCTTGCAATATCTTTGATATATCTCTGTTATATTATTGGCTCCCTTACAATATCTTTATATATTTCTTTTTTATATCTCCGCTCTAATTTTGTGCTCAAAATAATATGGATCACGCTCTCGACTCTTTTGGAGTTGGATGTCCTTGAGAAGCATTTTTGAAGAACAGTGGCTTGGCACCCTTCTTCCTTTGTTCCATCTTTCTTTTCTTATTATCTTCCCAATCCTTTTGAAACGTTGGTCTTCCTCTATGTTGATCATAAAGGCATTTAGATCGCCTTATGGTTTCATCCAGTGTCTTGGGATCATCATACTATATTTTTTTGTTGATAAATGATGGCAGGACACTTAGGTACCTCTGAATTTTAACTTGTTCATCCTTGATGAAAGAAAAATACTTCAACAACTCTAAGAATCTTCTTTCATACTCATCTATAGTCACACTCCCATTCTTGAGTTCGAAGAACTCCTTCATCTTATTTTCATAATAGCACTTTGTTAAGTATTTATTTTGAAAATACCTTTTGAAATCCCTCCAAGTAACATTCTTATCATCAATGTGTTGCACCTGTACAAATTGATCCCACGACATTGATGCTTCTCCATTCAGTTGATAAATGGAAATTCTCCCTTATGCCAGTGAGGAATAGTTATGCATCTATAAGTATTTCCTCATACCCAGTAGCCATGTCTCTGCATCCTCATCCTTATTACGCTCACCATCAAAGGTAGGAGGTTTGATCTTATTCATCTCTCCCTACAACTCATCTACCCAATCCTTCTCTTATTCTTTTTGATAGGATATGGGATTGAACTACTATGTGCTCTTGTACATGAATGCTTTGGTGAGTGGTGATGACTCCTATCATCACTCCTCGCCTCTCTTTTATTATCATGAGACCTGTGACTTCTTGACCTGCTTGACTCTATCTTCTTGTCAATTTTCTTCTCTATTTTATATAGGCTCTACATCAACTTGATATTGAAACCATCTTGTTGCTCTTTGGCTTTCATAAGCCTCTCATTATCAACTTTATAGCTTTGAACATATTTTTGCAACACTTTTATGGTTTCTACCAAGTTTTAAGCTATCTTTCTTGCCATCTTTATTGTTATTGGATTCTATACCATCCAAACCCAAACCGGCACACAACTCTCCAACTTCATCATTGTTGTTATAGGTTCCCTGCTCATCACCCATACTTTGGATGTTCTGTGTTGATCCTAAGCTAAGCTAACTGCTATTAATTATGTAAAATGTGCAGACAATAGAGTCTGTTAGACTATTGATGCAACAATTTCATGAGAAGCATGCACAAAGTTGTTAGACTCCTTGACGATTTAAACACCCAATTCAAATTTATGGGAAAGTGAATTTTTTTTTATTCCTCTGCTCAAGACCCTCTTTTGTTTCGCACACCAACATGATGCATGCGCATATCTCATATCGTGCACCAACATCAAGTGTACTCAAAATTTATGTTGCGCACCATAATCAATATGTGCAAATTTTTCTTTGCACTCCTTTAACTTTGCTAACTCATCCCATGTAGGCTCAATGTTAAAACTAGAGCTCTGATACCACAATGCAGCGTCCCCGCCTGAGAAACGCCATTGAAAAATTGCTATGATACCAGTATTTAGCACCCCCAGCCTACCAGGTTGGGACATGTCACTACAAACTTCAGCTTCTGTCACACTTATAATCTTGTAGCAACCCAAGCTCACTATTGGACAATGCTACTTCAAAATCCTAGTGCTCAGATACTACTTATAACACTCCCTATTACAAGTAGGCTTGAATAACTACGCACAACCTTAAGGTACTACGCCCAGAACCACGTTGGGTCTCACTCCACAAGAATACTTCTTCTCATATTGATCCAGGAAGATCTCAGTGGCCACCAACCTATTCCAACTGGCTCAAAACAATTTTTTGGCAACTTACTGTTTTTAGTAGTTTTTCGGGTCCTAAACTTCTGGGGACATTTTGAGGGACCAAAAAATGTTTTTTCACGGTTGGGAACTTCAATGACAGTCAAAGTCTCTCATTGATCCCCCTAAATTAATCTCATCATCAATACCTTTCCAACGAGCTATCATGTGCTCAAAACAGAGATCATATGAAAAAAAATTGACCCTAGGAAGTTGATGTACTAACTTACCCCAACAAGGCCCACATGAGTTTTGGCGCTTCATCTCCTAGGGTTAGGTTTTTGGATGTCTATGGTTTTGGAATTCATTTTTATTGTAAAAATTCCTTTAGAGCCTCATTTTACTTATCTTATTTTGAATGAGCATAACTGTCACATCTCTTCTCAGAGATAAGCTACCACCATTCTAGCAAGCTTGTTTTCAGTCTGCATTTTACAGTTTCATCATATTTCTTATTTAATAGAAGTGAAGTTTTACTATATATCTATTATTATTCATTGTGTCTCTATGTTAATATTATAAGTCTTTGTTTCCATTTCATTCCACTCATAAATCTGGATTAGTGGTATTAGAGCGGTCTGCTCCTTGTCATTTTTTAGTGCATGTCCTTGACACGGTTAAGGTATAGAGAATTGGGTCTCGATATTTTTTCTCTTGAGGAAAAATGCTCTCACATTCCAAAGAAACCATCCATGGTGGGCGAAAATAAAGACAATGTGACATGAGATCCTTTCAAAAAAATTCTCGAGGAATCCCTCGAGCGACAAAGGAACAAGATGATGGACAACTTTGAACAAATTCTTCGATGACTGCTGAAAAGTGACGCATCCACCTTAAGCGGAGGCACCACCCCCTTCAAGGTACTGATTAATTTTGATATTCTTATATTTTAAGTTCAAATAGATGGAGATGTCGTAGATAAATTGTTAAGCCTTCTAGATGGGTATTTTTCTGTCCATAACTTTTCTGATAAAGAAAATATTAGATTTGCACTCCTCAAGGTCATCCCCCATGTCAAATATTGGTGGGAGACTTTCTATGAGAAAAATGAAATATAGGGATCCACATTATTTGTAGTGGCACACACTTGGGGTTCCTTCAGCGATGTTATTAAGGAACAATACTACCATGTTGGAGTTTATGACGATTTGTATACAAGATGGACCACACTGCAACAGGAAAGAGACCAAACAGTACCAGAGTTCACCGATGTCTTCCATCCCTTGTGCACCAAGTTGTGTATCAAATATTCTGAGTGACATCTGGTACTCAAGTACCATGGTAGTTTGCATAGATACATCCAGACATAAATGTATTTTCTGGACATCTCATCCTTGGGCATGGCCTATCAATATGCCGTCAAAATCGAGCAGAAGTTGAAACAAAAGACACGATAGTTTGGGTCTGGGAACCTCTCACAGCAGAAGCAGGGCAAGGGTAGCCCCAACCCATATAATAAAGTCTAGAGAAAATATGGGCAACCTCAGAAAAAACAGTCCAAGATGCAAGCAAAGAAGGACAATGGAAAGATGAAGAATGATACAGGGAAGTGGTGTGACTTCCATAAGATCCCTTGGCATAACATTGTTGATTGTCTCTCAAAGAAGTCATTGGTGGATGAGGTGAAAGCCTCTGAATCAGATGCGAGTTTTGACTCTGAGTTAGAACCATAAAAGGGTATATAGATCATTGATGAAAAACCCATTTCCATCATTGCTACCACTAAGATCCATCCTGATGAACCTGATGAGCCAGAGGAAGGTGAGTGCCTCTTTCATTCATAGATGTGAGTGAAAGACACTCCATTTCACTTCATCATTGATAGTGGTATCTAGAAGAACCTCATATTATTAGAGGTCGTCAAGTGGCTAGACCTGCAGAAAATGCTGCACCCGTAGCCCTACACCATCGAATGGCTCTGCTAAGGAAGTGATCTTCACGTCAGCCAACAATGCCTCTTGTCGTACGGAATCAAGCCATTCAAAGATGAGGTATTGTGTGATGTTGATCCCCTTGAAGTTTTTGATGTTATTTTGGGCCAACCTTATTTATGGAAATGTCATGTTGTATATGAGTCTAGGCCTCGTAGTGTTATTATTATTTTGAACAAGAAATTGTACAGGATACCCAAGGTAGTCCCACTTAGTGTTATTTCCTTGATCTTTTCCAAGCAATGCAAGAAGGTCATTTATGAGACCGGGAAGTTTGTCTTCTTCATGATTCTCTCTCAGAGTGAGAAAAAGGTTGCAACCACATCCATGGCCTCCATGGCTGAACTCTCCATGCAGCAGAAGCAAATGGATAAGGTCATGGTAGAATACAAACACATATTCTCATCACCTATTGGGGTACCTCTGCATGGTTAGGTCAAGCATCCCATCAATATTAGCCTCAATGCACTGCTACCCAATGGGCAAGTCTATCGCCACTCTCTGTTATAAAATGAGGATATCAAGCGTTGGATCCAAGAAATACTCCACAAGGGGTACATTCAACCCAACTCATCACCTTGTGGAAGCCCAATTGTGTTGGTGCAGAAGAAAGACAGGACCTGGAGACTCTGCATTGATTACCGAACCCTAAATAAAATCACAGTCAGGAATCGATACTCGATTCCCTTAATCGACGATCTCCTTGATCAACTCAAGTGGGCCAAATAATTCAGTAAGATTGATCTAAAGTCAAGCTACCATCATGTCCCAATAGAGAAGACAGATGTATGGAAGATTTCCTTCAAGTCAAAAGAAGGTCTTTTTGAATGGTTGGTCATGCCCTTTGGTTTGAAAAATTTCTCTACAACTTTCATGAGGATGATGGAAGATATCTTGTGGCCTTTCACTAATAATTTTGTAGTGGTGTATCTGGATGACATCCTCATCTACAACAAGACTTGGGAAGAACACTTGCATCATATTCAATAGGTTTTGCATACTTTGTGGCAGCACCAGCTATATGCCAACTTGGAAAAAATTCTCCTTTGGCATGGATAGGGTTGAGTAACTAGGATACATTGTTGATACGCATGGTATGCATGTGGATCTAGCCAATATCCTAGTCATCCGTGATTGGACAACCCCAACCACGCTCACTGAGCTTCAGAGCTTCTTAGGCCTTGTCAATTTCTATCAGAGCTTCGTGTTGGGATTATCCCATATTGCATGGGCCCTTAGCCAAGTAACCAGGGGTGGTGGTAAGGAAAACATTATGTGGGGCATGTCCTAATAGAAATAATTTGATGATCTGAAGCAACGCTTGTGCTCAGCCTCAATGATTGTTTTAGCTGACCTACAACAACCCTTTGAGATCTAGACAAATCCTTCAAAATATGTTGTGGGCACAATCCTCACTCAACACGGCCACCCCGTGGCCTATCATAGTGAGACATTATCAGATGTCATATGTAAGTACCCCACTTACGACAAATAAATGTACTCCATTGTGCAAGCCTGCTACCAGTGGCGACATTACATTCTCAGGAAGGAGACAGTTATCCACACTGATCATAAGCCATTGTAGTTCATGTAGACACAAGGAAAATTGCAGAATGACTGCCTTCAGAAGTGGTCCACATATTTACAAAATTTACACCTCAACATCAAGTATAAAATAAGAAGTATAAACTGAGTCGTTGATTTCCTCAACCGACCTCAAGGCGTGGCACTCACCATGGTGCTAGCCTCTTCGGCCATGAGACCTCCAGATGGCCCCACCTCTATGAGATAGATCCTAACTTCACCAAAACCTACCAGATGTTGGGTGCAAACACAGTTGTCAGTAATTTCCATCTTTAGGATGGGTTGTTGTTCCATCTAGGCCATCTCTGTGTTCCATCAAGTGAGTGATCGAAGCTGAGGGAATCCCACTACTGTCGGTTGGTAGGACACTTCGACGTGAAAAAGACGGTGGTAGTGCTGAAACAACATTTCTACTGGCTGAAACTTCGATAGGATGTCATCAAGTATATCTGGTTCTGCACTGTTTGTGCTATTGCCAAAGCGACCACTAAGAAACAAGGCATGCACACTACTCTTCCTACTTCTGACAGGCTCTAGGAGTCCATCTCAATGGACTACATGTCGGGCCTTCCATCTACCAAGTGGGGAAATGACTGTGTTTTTTTAGTTGTGGATCACTTTTCCAAGATGACGAATAAAGATGCCTACAAGAAGAGAATCACAGTGGAGGCCACTACCAAGCTCTTCTTTGAATGAGTGTGGGTACACTTTGGGATCCCACAAATAATTATTTCAGATCGGGATAGCCAGTTCCTCAACACATTCTGGTTGAGCCTCTGGTCACTGCTAGACACCAAGCTCACCAAATCCACTGCCTTCCACCCCCAGATGGATGAACAAATTGAGGTATTCAACCAAATGATCGTGCACATCCTGCACATGTAAAATTCCAAGCACCCTTGCACATGGGATGAGAGTCTTCCTTATGTTCAACACAGCTACAACAGATCCATGCATAGCTCAACCAGACACAACCCCTTTCAGGTGGGGTTGGGATTTCAACCGTTGGGTCCCATGGATGTTGCATTACCCCTTGCGACCACCCAGGAAGATGTGTCACATGATCCAACAGAAGCTGACAAATCCACTTGGTTCATTGAGAAGATCCAACACATACACTAATAGGTTCATGATATTTTACAGAATTCCAATTCCAAGTACAAGCAGCACCATGATCAACACTGGGTGCCACACCAGTTTTAGGTGGGAGACAAAGTTTGGTTGCACTTACAGAAAGAACACCTTACAGGGCTTCATAAAAAGCTTCGTCCAGTTTGTTATGGAACTTACACCATCACCAAGGTTTTGGGTGACAATTATTTTGAGCTAATCATTCCCCCCTTCCTTGGATGGAACCCAGTGTTCAATGTGGACCTCCTTCGACCTTATTTTCCACCATTATTGGACTCCTCGCAGATAGCATAACAGTTGAAACCAAAATAGCTCAACCTTGACTGCATGGAACATGCATCCACTGATCATATCATGGACAAATAGGTCAAGGGAACTTTCCAGCAGAGGATCCATATTTATCGGGTTGTCAAAGCAGGGCAACTCCTACAACAAGGCAAGTGGCTCACCCAGGGCCAAATTCAACAGAAATTTTATCATTTGATAGGGGAACTCAACACAATGAATACCATTTATTCCTATGGTGGAGGATTAATCCAAGAGGATCTCGGTGGCCACCCACCTATTCAAACTGGCTCAAAACAATTTTTTGGCAACTTACTATTTTTAGCATTTTTTCAGGTCCTAAACTTTCGGGGCCATTTTGAGGGTCCAAACAATTTTTTTTTCGTGATAGGGAACCTCAATCATAGCAATGGGCTCTCATTTATCCCCCTAAATGAATCTCCTTGTCAAGACCTTTCCAACGAGCTATCGTGCACTCAAAACGAAGATCGTATGCAAAAGTTACGACCCCGAGAAGTTGATGTACTAACTTACCCCAACGGGGCCCACATGACTTTTGACGCTTCATATCCTAGGGTTAGGTTTTTGGATGTGTAGGGTTTTGGAATTCATGTTTATTGTAAAAATGCCTGTAGAGCCTCATTAACTCATCTTCTTGTGAATAAGTGTAGCCGTCACATCTCTTCTCAAAGATAAGCTGCCACCATTCTAGAAAGCTTGTTTTCAGTCTGCATTTTACAGTTTCAACATATTTCTTATTTAATAGAAGTCAAGTTTTACTATCTCTTTGTTATTATTCATTGTGTCGCTATGTTAATATTATAAATCTATGTTTTCATTTTGTTCCACTCATAAATCCGGATCACATACAATTATAGCAAGGGAATGAATACACAAATAATAATGCACACGTACCCATTCATAACCCATGTATATACTAATGTGTGCACAATCACTCTGCACACATAATACTACTGTGTGTGCAATCAATCTAATGTTGCAAGTAGATTCTATCACCTTTGTGCACACATACCCCTTCACTACGCACGCGATGATTTATACCCTGCCTTGGTATCATTTAACCATACCACATAATTTAACTAGCAAAAATACATACTATTGTCATACTTTATAGGTACAACAACATTATACAAACTAACATTAACATTCCTATATAATAGTATTATATATAATATCATTCAAAAATCGTATGCAACCATCTTACATAGAATAATCACCCATATTCATGGGTTAATACCATACAGGATAATAATTAACATTCTTGTGCGGCAATATTATATAAGATAACAATAATATCCTTGTAGATTTTAACCTTGTACAATATTTTCTGCAAACAGATTTTTAGTAAAAGAATAGAAAATATACTACAAACATTACACAGAGATTTTTCCCCTGGAAACCTCAATTAGGAAAACCAACATATTATATATTCATTCATAGTGATACATTGTTTACCATACAATATACATATAGGATCCAATGGTATCCAAAAACCTAATCCAATGACCTAGATTAGTTAACAACCCTAATTTCTTAACTGGAAATAGAAAACCATCGGCAAAAACCATGTGTTGAAAATCACCCAAAAATGGACATGAAAATCGAGGCGACATGGAAAACGAGGAAAAAATGCGACATGTTTCCCTAGGAAAAAACAATTCTCGAGAACATTGCCCCTACACCCCCCTCAAACCCCCCTGCATGCCCGATGAAATGTAGCAGACACTAATCCTAGTCATGCAAATAATATAACATATACCCAACATTCTCCCACTTGTTGTTTTCTTTTCATATAGGGGTTTACAGGGTTACATAGTCAACAATCCAAGGAACCAATGCCCATGGATCCTCTACACCAAGAGAACTTCTCAATGCTCACAGATTTTTTTAATGAATCTACAACATTCTTCAAAGTGTCCACCTTCGTCAACAACACTTTATTTTATACAACCATGTCTCTCACAAAGTGATATTGAATATCAATATGTTTTGTCTTTGAATGATAAGTCGGGTTCTTCACCAGAAAAATTGCACTCTGACTGTTACAGTCTATCCTTACAGCTTGTTGTACCAACTGAATACCTGAACACAATGTTTGTAACCATATTGGTTCCTTACTTGCATGAGTGGCTATCATGTATTCAACTTCTGTAGTTGAAAGTGCCACTACAGCCTGTCTTTTTTCTCATCCAACTGATTGCTCCTCCAAACAGGTTAAACACATACCCGCTTGTAGATCTCCTATGATCCAGATCTCCATGCCAGTTTGCATCCACAAAGACATGTATGTCCAACACTCTGTCCAATCCTAGTCTTCCTTGGTAGCACAATCCATAGCTAGCAGTGCCATGCAAATACCTGAAAACTCTTTTTACTATTGTCCAATGCTCCTTCCCTGGTTTAGACACATATCAAAACTCCCACTGCATGTGCAATGTTCGGTCTAGTATATACCATTACATACTTCAAATTGCCAACTACACTCACATATGGAACACGAGACATGTCCTCCTCCTCTTCCTATTTTATGGGACACTGATCTGTAGATAACTTTACACCAACAGGGATAGGGACCTTTACCGGTTTACATTCCTGCATATTAAACCTCTGCAATATTGTCTCAACATATTTTCTCTGATTTAACCAGAGTTTCCTCTTTTTCCGATCTCTTTTAATTTCCATGCCCAAAATGAAATTTGAAGCACCGAGATCCTTCATGTCAAATTTAGAGGACAACTAATTTTTCACATCTTGAATAATATCCTTTTTGTTTCCTATTAGCAACATGCCATCCACATACAAGACCTAATAAACAATATGATCACCAATTAATTTAAAATACAGACAATGATCCTCTTTGCTTCTTGTGAAGCCAAGTCTCAGCATATAAGTATCAAATTTTTGATACCACATCCTTGGTGATTGTTTTAACCATACAGGGACTTTTTCAACTTCCATACCAGCTCCTTATTTCCCTTCACAACAAAACCTTCTAGCTGCTTCATATAGATTTCTTCTTCCAAATCCCCATGTAGCAATGTTGTCTTCACATCCATTTGTTCTACTTCAAAATCAAATGCAAAAACAACAAATAACAAAAATATTATACAATTTAACTTGGAAACATGAGAAAAAATCTCACCAAAATCAATTCCCTCAACCTGGGAATAACCCTTTGCTACTAATCAAGCTTTGTATTTCTCCACTTTGCCTTCTGCATTCAGCTTCTTTTTAAATACCCATTTGTTGTCAATGGGTTTTCTTTCAGTCGACAACTCCACTAGATCCCAAGCCTCATTCTTATCCAAGGCTACCATTTCTTCATCCATGGCCTTTTTCCAGAGCTTCCCATCCTCTGAATCCACTGCCTCCCTGACAGTTCTAGGATCATCATCAGTAATAGACAAATCAAAATTTGAACGGAAATCAAATGGACTATACCTTTCCAGTAGCCTTCGTTCTGGAACCGATCTCCTCAATACTAGAGTATGAGGATCTTCTTCTTTTGATTCCTATTCTTCTGTAGATTCTGATTCATCATCCTTTAAATCAAACTCTATTTTATCTGGTTCTTTCTTACTTGGTAGGACTTCCTGTTTAACAACATCCTTCATTTCTCTAAATACCGCATCTCGGCTATTCACAACCTTCTTAGTTTCTAGGTTCCAAAGCTTATAACCTTTGAGACCATTTTTATACCCAATAAATATACACTTTTTAGCCTTCTTATCTAGCTTACTCCAATTTTCCTTTGGAACATGAGCATAGGCCTCATAGCCAAATACCTTGAGATGTGTGAGAGAAGGTTTCTTACCAGTTCATACCTCTTTTGGAGTCTTGTCATCCAACACTAATGAGGGTGATATGTTGACCAGGTAACATGCAGTACCCACTGCCTCTGCATAAAATTCTTTCCCTAACCCGACACCACTGAGCATACACCTTAATTTTTCCATCAGTGTCCTGTTCATCCTTTCTGCAACTCCATTTTGTTGGGGTGTATATGGAGTAGTCTTCTTACTTGCTATACCACACTTCTTACAAAATTCTTCAAATTCATTCCCACAGAACTCTCTGCCATTATATGTCCTCAACACATTAATTCTTTTCTCTGTTTGATTCTCAACAAAAGCCTTAAACTCTTTAAACATGTCAAAGACTTCATATTTCTTCTTGAGGAAATATATCCAAGTATTCCTCGAGAATTCATATATAAATGAGACATAGTACACATATTTTCCCAATGATGGAACCGACACAGGTCCAAACAAATCACTGTGAACTAGGTAAAATTCCTTCTGTTGTCGTTGCACCAGAGGGGAATCTTACCCGATTCTGCTTCCCATATACACAATGTTCATAGAAATCAAAATCCAGAGAGAATTTAGACATACCTTCAACCATACATTTATCGTGTAGTAGTTGAAGACCCTTCTCTCCGATATGCCCCAGACTTTGATGCCACAACATAACCTTTTCTCCAAAGACTGTAGGAGTTCTTTCTTCTTTAACTCCAATATCAGGAGCAATGGAACTATTACACCCATCACTAATAATTCTTCTTTGCAACTTATATAGAGTTCCAAACCAAACTCCCTTCAGCAACACCATTGCTCCTCCAACCATCCTACAGGTTTCCTTTTCAAATATTCTTTTTACCCTTGCATCGTCCATTTTGCTTACAGAAATCAAATTTCTGGCCAAACCTAGGATGTGCAGAACACCAAGTAGTGTTCTAATCCTTCCATCTATGAGCCTCAACTTGACTTTTCCTCATCCTATGATTCTCTTTGTCGAATCATCACCTAGGAAAAAATTACCTCCATCATACCTTTCATCTTCACATAACCACTCCAAGTGGGGAGTCATATGAAAGGATGCACCTGAGTCAACCAACCATGCCTCATGATCTACATGTGTGTCTGAAGAAGCCAAGTACACATCCCCTCCTTCTTCCTTCGAGGTCTTTTCTTCTGTAGAAGGAGCTTCTTCATATCCCTTCTTTTTCTCAATTTTGGATCTACACTGCTTCTTGTAGTGCCCTTCTTTTCCACATCTCCAACATACCTTTACAAAATTTCCGGGAGATTTAGATCTACCCTTAGATTTAGATCTCCCACTTAAGGACTTAGATATATTTCTTTCCTAGGAGCGTCCTCTTGCAAATAATGTGTTTGTGCTATGTCCTTCTATGTCCTTCTGTCTCATCTCCTCCGACAGTAAGGATGAGACGACTTCATCAAAATTCAAGGCAATTGTATTACTACCTATGGCCACAACCAGACTATCCCGCAAGTCTAGTAAAGAGCACAATAAACAGATACACTTATCTTCATCTGAAATTTTAATCTCAACAGTTACTAACTGACTTACCACAGTATTGAAGGCATTCAAATGCTCTTCCACCGAGTCTCCATCTCTTATCCCCAGGTTATACAACTTATTTCTCATGAAAATTTTATTTACTAGGGACTTAGACTGATACAACTTCCCCAACTTATACCGTAAATATTTGGTTGTAGCTTCCTATGACACATTCAGTAATACTGAATCTGAGAGACACAGTCAGATTGTTCTCTTCGCCTTCTGATCAAAAAATTTCCATTCATTTGTTGAATTTCCTTTAGGTGCAATACCTAGATCCACTGATCTTTGTCCACCAACAAATCTTCCATCTTGAGTTTCCACAGCTCAAAAATTTGTCCATTAAAATTCTCGATCTCGATTTTCGAACTGCTCGCCATTTCTTTTCACCTGAAAAATCAATACCACAGATATCCCATGTAGTGTACCTTTTTGACAGTTCGGAGCTTATAAAACACTATGTAACAATCTGTACACATTTGTCACATAACACATACAGTCCAGTATATACTCCACATGCATTTAACACAATTAAACACATTTAAATTATAGAGTAAAACATATCTCGTTACTGCTATAATTAAACATTCCATATCGTTTAACAATAATTCATTTACACGGCAGAAAACATGATACATAAACATCACAGTCATGCACAACATGATTAAAGCATAATTCAAATACTTATCTTTTAATATCTGTAGAAATCACCAACCAAGTGCAGGCCTTCCACGAACCTCCCAGCCTTAGACCACACTGTTCATCAGCTCAACAGTGGGTCACCCCCGAGCTGGGACCGAGCTCCACCCCA
>JZKD02S1673750.1:760692-770758 GCA_000966675.3 Picea glauca | reverse complement strand
ACCTCACACTTTCCCTAAATCACTTTTAAATTAAGTTTTAATAAAAATATTCTAAATATTCTCCTTCACACAAGTGTCATCCATCCCCCTCTTTCCTCCAATAATTATTTTCTTTAAATTATTAAATGACTCATTTCTCTCACCCACCTAGAGTTTCTCCTAAATTTCCTCCTAGGTGTTCCTAGATCCCCTTACATGTTTTAAATACCTTCCCTAAAAAGAGGTTGCTAAATTAGCTCAAATTAGAAGGTTCTTTATTGCCAATTCCTTACTATGTTGACCTTGCTTTTTACCATAAGTTCCCTTCCTTCCTTTATTATGTTTCCTCCCTTTCCTTAATTTCCTAATTTTTATTTTTCCCCTCTTTCCCTTTTTATTAGAGCCAAAATGGCAGTTGCACTTTTCAGTCTTTTCTTTTTATTTTTAATTTAGAAATATTTTTACTTCCACAAGTTAGATAATTTATTTCTTCTTTACAATTTAAAGCCATGGATTAATTAAATTATTACTCTCTTCATTTTACCCCAAAAATTATGAAGACTAAAACTATAACTTAAGTGGTTTTTAGTTTAGATTTTTATTTTTATTTTAATAGGGTCTTTTCTTAAGGTTAAACAAATTTTTACCCTAGAGAAGTTTTAGACTTAGATTTAGATTCTAATCTGGGTGACAATTATTTAGGGAAGTTGTTTTAAGAATTTCTTAATGTGTTAAAAGTATTAGGGTCATCTAGGTTTGTTACTTCATCAACATCAATGCGACGTGCCCTTCAGGACACACCATGTGCTCCAAGGGTGCCACTCGCCTTGTTCGTTTGTTTTGCACAACTTGCCCTTCAGGATGCACCACATGCTCCAAGGGTGCCACTCGCCAACTTGTGTTTCTTTTGCATGAGGTGCCCTTCAGGATGCACCACATGCTCCAAGGGTGCCACTCGCCAACTTGACTGATTGGTAGACATCTATAACCCCTGGAGTCAACACTCCGCCAGGAGAACTTGTGAGAGACTAAGGGCTCTAAGGAATAAGGCCCCCACCTTATTGCACACCCCTTAGAATCATCATGAGCGACTGTCATAGTTTTCCCTCACGACATCGTGGATTCCTCTCAAACTAGGTAATCATTAACCTACAGTTCGAGCCACGGTGAGAGTGCTAGTAGGCTGTGGCAGGGCTGCTATCCACACCTCTCCCTCAACCTCTCTGGAAATCGTGTGTGACCCCTTTACTCCATATGTGAGTCTAGTCGGCAAGCTATCATCAGCCTGCATCATCAACAATCGTGTCAGAACATGTCAACATCATATCATCAAATCAATGAAATATCACAGTAAATAAATCAACCCAAATAGCACACTCCCTGACTCAATCCAGAGTCCGAGGGGTTCCACCGATGCCTCTGCATCCTCAAGGTCCAAAACCCTGCACACTCAATAAAACTGAGTCAATAACACCTGTCTACGTCAAAGCAGTAACATCATGTCATCTATCATAACGCATCATAATCAAGGATAAAAATTTTAACAGCATAAAAGTCCAGATCACTTGCGAGCAAGTCTCCTCAAAGAATAGGTTTTCTCAGTGCGCCAGAGCGGGATGTTACATATACCCCCTCTTGGTCTAAACTTTGTCCCAAAGTTTCTCAATATAAATGCTGAAATAAAAGTACCACAGTATCATAAGTCTATCTATCAAACAAAAATGGAAAGTGCTAGTGCATATCATATGCGTCCTC
Source organism: Picea glauca (assembly GCA_000966675.3). NCBI lineage: Eukaryota > Viridiplantae > Streptophyta > Pinopsida > Pinales > Pinaceae > Picea > Picea glauca. The sequence goes on along the minus strand of JZKD02S1673750.1, from coordinate 769,024 downwards.
CCAGGTCGCCAAGTGTGGACTATAACTGTCCCACTGGACCTTGACCTAATCTACCGTTCGACGTCGTAACTGTCAAACACGATGATCTAAGATGTGGACCGGCTCAGCCATGAGAGCTCCCTCGTCCGATACCTGTGAGGAACTCATGTCAATCACGTGTGTAGGATCACTAATATAATGTCTCAGAACATATACATGAGAAACATCGTGCATATGCCTCAAAGAATCAGGCAAGGCTAGTCGATAGGCCACGGGCCCCTTTCTCTCCATAATCTTGAAAGGTCCCATGAACCTAGGAGAGAGTTTATCTACCTTCCCAAACTTGATCGAACTCTTATTCAGTTTAACCCACAAAAATACTCGATTGTCGACCTCGTAACTATGGTCGACTTAGTGCGCATCGGCATAACTCTTCTATCGATCCTGCGCTTCTTTAATCCTTTGTCTTATGGTTTGCATTTTCTCTTCCATTTCTTGGATCGCTTCTGGTCCCACCAGGGCCCTATCCTCAATCCAATCCCAACTCAAGGGCGTCTGACACGGTCGCCCATAAAGAAACTCAAAAGGCGCCATCTTAATGGTGCTCTGGTAACTATTGTTGTAAGCGAACTGTACTAGAGGCAAGAATTCCTCCCAACGTTTTTGTTGGTCCATCATGTACATGCGCAACATGTCTTCCAAGGTTTGGTTCATTCATTCTGTCTATCTATCTGTCTCTGGGTGATACGCAGTACTAAAGTTAAGTTCGGTCCCCAAGGCCTCTTGGAAACTTGTCCAAAATCATCCAATAAACGTTGATCCTCGATCGAGTATAATATTCTTAGGCACGCCATGCAGCCTCACAATCTCACTGATGAAAACTCTCACTATGTCAGGTGCCGGATACATCGTATGCACAAGAATAAAGTGAGCACTCTTCATCAGAGTGTCTACTACTACAAAAATCAAGTAGTGTCTCCTTGTCGTCAGTGGCAATCCAACAATAAAATCCATCAAAATAACTTCCCATTTCAATTATGGAATGGCATGTGGTTGAAGTAATCCTGTCGAGTGTCTATGTTCAGCCTTTACCTGCTGACACTCTAGACATATAGCCACAAAGTTGACTATGTCGGCCTTCATTCCCTTCCAGAAGAATAAGGGTTTAAGGTCTGCCCTCATCTTCGTGACTCCTGGGTAAGCCATGTAAACTGCTCTATGAGCCTCGCTCAGGATCAACATCCTCAACTCGTCGTTTGGCGGTACATAAATCCAACCTCTAAACCTCAATAACCCATCGCTATCAAAAGAAAATCCCTCATATCGTGGTGCCATCATTGTGTTTTGTCTGAAAAAAACCCTCGACTTATTTGTACCATTCGTCGTCACGCTGTAAAGTGATAATTTTCTCACGTAAGTTCGTCTGAAGAGGCAACACCAAGAAGATGCATGGTCTCTGACTCAAAGCATCTGCCACTTGGTTCACTGATCCCTTTATGTGAGTAATCTCGAATTCGTACTCGCTAAGCAATTCCGACCAATGCCGTTGTTGTGCATTCAGGTTGCTTTGCGTAAAAATGTGTTGTAGTCCATAATGATCAGTCTTTAGTTCAAATTTTCATCCAACAAGGTAGTGTATCCAAACCTCCAAGGCATATACGATGGCTAATAACTCCAAATCATGCGTCACGTAGTTCTCCTCAGGCCTTCTCAGTTTCCTCGAAATGTAAGCAATCACTCGTCCATCTTACATCAAGACTCCGCCTAAACCTTCCTTGGATGCGTTAGTGTAGACCAAGAAGTCCACATCCATGTCAGGGACCTTTAGTATCGGTGTTATTGTTAACAACTCCTTAAGCCTCTGAAATGCTTCCGCGCATTTCTTGGTCCAAACAAACTTTTTGTTTTTCTTCTGCAATTCCGTGATTGGATTTTCTATCTTCAAAGATCCCTCGACAAACCGTCGATAGTATCCTACTAAACCCATAAAGCTACGCACTTTCATGACATTCGTCGGTGTAGGCCATTCCATAATAGCCTCGACCTTGGCTGGATCCATGGTGATACCTTCGTCGGAGATGACATGCCCTAAGTAGTGAATCCTCGATTGATAAAAAGAGCATTTGGACAACTTCCCATACAATTTGTGCTCTCGTAGACACTGTAGTACCAAGCGCAAGTGCTCATCATGCTCCTCCGTCGTCTGAGAGTAGATCAAGATATCGCCAATGAACACTTGGATGAACTTTTCCAAGTACTCGCGGAACACACCGTTCATCAAACTCATAAATACTCCTGGGGAATTTGTCAGTCCAAATGATAAGACAGTAAACTTGTAATGTCCAAACCTCGTCTTAAAGGCGGTCTTAGGGATGTCATCCTCCTTTATCCGTAACTGGGGATACCCTGATTGCAAAATCGATCTTGGAGAACATCGTCGCACCCTTCATTTGATCTAACAGAGCATCAATTCTCGGCAAGGGATACTGATTCTTGATCGTAGCCTTGTTCAGTTGACGGTAGTCAATGCAAAGCCTCCATGATCTGTCCTTCTTTCATATGAAAATAATCGGTGCACCCCACGGTGACACACTAGGATGTATCCATCCCAGGTCCAACAACTCCTTCAGTTGCATTTTCAGCTCTTGTAACTCTGGGGTCGACATCCGATAAGGAATTCTTGCTATCGGTTCAGTCCCTAGTTTTAGGTCTATGGTAAACTCCAATTCCCTCTCTGGCGACATCCCAAGTAACTCCTCCGGAAACATGTCCGCAAACTCTCTCACCACCGAAAGGTGTTCTAGACCTTCCACTATTCCCTTCTCATTTAGCGCAAGGATCACATAAATCTTGCACTCCTTGTGCATACTCTTCCATAACTGTAAGGAAGAGACGAACCTCAGGGAAACTCCCTAGTTCCATCCTACAATCACACGTCTCTGTCCTTCGTCATTGACCAAACTCAACCATTTCGTCTTACAGTTGAGTATCGCCTCACGCGATTCCAACCAATCCATACCAATCATGACATCATAAGATCCTAAGATCATGACGTACAAGTTGGTCCTCATGACAAACTCTCCCAGGTTAAGGGCACATCCCGTAACCCTTCCTCCAACCTTCTGTTTGGCTCCCGATGCCATCTCTATGAAGCTAAAATCATCCTGATCGATTGCCTTTACCTTAATCCCTTTTAGTGTTGCACCATAAATGAAACTCTTGGTAGCACCGGGATCAATCAAAATACTAAGGGCCTGGTCAGCGACAGTACCTGTCGTCTCAAGCACAATCGACTGGTGCTCTGCCTGGCGGTTATTCACCACTGCATGAATCCGATGGGCCTTGCCCATATCTCCCACTGTAGTGGATCCGGATGATATGGATGCTCTGGTCCTCTCCACAAGATAGTCACGCTGGTAGTGTGGCTCCCCACACGTCCAACACCCCTTCTTCGGCCCAGTAGTCCTGGTACCCAAACTAGAAGATGATGGCCCACTGACCTGGAACCTTGGTCTATTCTGTTGAACAGGCCTAAACTGCTGCTACTGCGGGTGACACCGCTGCTAATGCGGTGGTCCCCAATAAGGGGTCCGCTGCTGAGGCGGTGGTCATCAGGGTGTAGTGAAAGTGGATCCCCTCTGGAAGCCACGATATCCTGGCGTAAGTCTCGCTAGTGTCTAGGGCTATTGTGTTTCAGATGAAACCTGCCCGACTGGTCTCGCTGGAGTCCTGGTCTGAATCCCACTGATAAGCTCCTCCTCTGCTATGAGGGCCTTCTGGATGACATCATGTAAAGTTTGAGGCATCAAAATCCTAACCTTTGCACATAGACTATCGTTAAGGCCGAACATGAACCGGTTGACCTTAAGTTTCTTTGTGTTAATATGTGGAGCATACAGGAGCAGCTCCATAAAATGGGCCTCGTACTCAGGCACCGTACGACCTCCCTATCGTAAGGCGTTGAACTCATTGAGTTGACGCTCAATGAATTCCTCTGAAAGGTACCTCTCTTGGAACCATTCCTCGAACAGTTCCCATGACACATCTTCGACGGCCATGTTTAGCTGTGGTAGGAGAGTCTTCCACCATAGAAGAGCACTCCCCTTTAGTTGAAATACCACCATGTAGTCCTTCATGTTGGAGGTATAATCGTGAAGTGCAAAGCACATCGCCATGGTTTCCAACCATGCCTCAGCAGCTGCGCCGTCCGGGGCACCAAAGAACTCGGGAAATTTGACCTTCTCGAGTTCACGATGAATGCTACCAGTAACGGCCGGTGCGTGCAGTGGAACCTCAACAGGTGTCAGTGCCCTAGCCTCGTCTCTGTCCAAACGGCTAATCAATGCCTCAGACATGCACTGAAAAGGTCTCATCATCCCGACAACATCGCCAACTACTATCTTCTCCTGTCTGAGAACCTACTCATCTCCTTGGGGGCTAGACCCCTCAGGTGCGGATGCTACTGGAGGCATCCCGCCTCCTCCCCTAGCACCTCGTCATCTGCCTCCGCGATGTCCTATAACCATAATTACATGCATGCACACAATCAACTCTATTAGAAACAGTATAATCAAATCATGTCATTGAAAGACGTAGTGATTCCAAGTCGCGGGTTGAACCCACTCTGATACCATATGTAACAGCCTCCTCATTACGACAACAACTCTGATAACAGGTGCAATTTTTTTTTTTTGTTTTTAAAAGTGTGTGCACATGTGTAAAAAGGAAACAGACACACTTGACTCTACGTCGCCACCCGACGACTAACAAGATGCAACCACGATGATCACAACAAGAAGACATAAGGCAAACAACAAGTAACTGCAAGCATTAAACGACCATAGACATAAGGCGCACAACAAGTAACTGCAAGCATTAAATGACATACTATGTTATGTACAGTACGAACACAGATGGAAGAATCCATAGTAGTAGATTTTACTATTTCTGCACAGGAAAGTAGGGTGTTTAATCTTAGTTCACTGCTCCAGAGAGAGAGAATGCCAGATAGGCTCCTGGCCGACTGCTCAGGCAGAAACTAGTAATCTCTGTCAGGAGGTCATAGTGGTGGGAACTCTGCCTTTAAAGAGCCTGAGACTACTGATATGACCTTAGAGGTGTGTCATAAGAGTGGAAACCCTTCATTTAAAGGGCCCGAGACTCTTGATACCGCACTGGATTCTTTACACAGAAAATAATCACACACACAGCCTTATATACAGAGCGACTAGCTTTATCAGATCGAAGAGTCTGATATCGTACAACTGTGAGTTTGGACAATTCCAATTATAGTACTAACCCTGAAATTAATTAACAAGATCAATACATCCTATATGTTACATATACCATACAATTACAATAACATTATCCACAACAACAATCACATTTTATATTGTCATAACCTTTAGCATTAACATTAAACGTTTCAATACATAATCATTACCTTAAAACAAATACATTAACATTAACCTTACCCTAAGCTTTAACATGAAGCATTACCTTACATCAATCCTTCCATTGCATGCAAGTCTCATTCATCAGGCAACATGTCATTCAATACTTAAATATTCATGGGCGCTAGATTAAGTAAGTTTTAAGCCATCATTAGAAAAATCTAGATAAAAACTAAATATCTAGAGCCACCATCTACTACATGGATCCTCAATGCGTAAAAACCCAAATCTATGTCAATCATTCACTACATACTAACCACTGCTCAAGAAGTGATAACTAACACCATCGATATTACATCCATAATGCCATAAGGTGCCATCTAAATCAACCCTAATATACATTTAATAGCCAGAAATTTAGAACCAATAATTAATGCAATGATCGGCATTTGCTTGTTAGGAAAGTTAACTTAATGGTAAGTTTCCTTTATTAAATTAAAATGGATTGCCATTTTTTTTATACTAAGGAAATAAAACTGTTGCTGCCATGAAACATTTACTAAACCCAGATTGTTTTTACTGAGATAAGGTAGAATGCTCTTATGAAATAAGGTAGATTGCTATTTCTGAATACTATTAAAATAAGGTAATTTACTGTTATGAAATGTTAACCATATAAGGTAGATTTCCTTTATGAAAATAAAGTAGATTGTTGTTTTAAATACTAACAAAAATGAAGTAGTTGATGTATGAAATGTTAACTAAAATAAGTAAATTGCTTGATTAGAATAAAGCAGATTGTTGTTCTTAAATACCAGCAAAATAAAGTAGTTTGCTATATTTAACCAAAATAAAGTAAATGCTATTGCTATTGTTGCTAATATTAAATAGCTTCAACCTGTCAACAAATTATGAGTTAATCCACATCTCCATCTCCTGGCCAATTACATTTAATGAAGCATTAACTAAGATAAAGTAGTGGATACTATTTGGTAATTAATAAAGCAATAGCACAGTATTTAAAAACGAGACAATTACTAACAAATATCCTATCAGTTAATGTATCACTATCAACACTATTTACGTCATAGCAGGAAAAGTAATGGAGACTTTATTAACTCGATGTATTCTAGCGAATGACTAACCTATCTCAAGGTACCAAGGTGACAACTGTCTGCGAACGTTAAGGAGCCGGTTGGAAGGGTAAAAGCCATAAGGCCAATGGTGAGATTCGATGTCTAAAAATTAATTTGCCAGAACGATTTTACAAAAACGGAATGCCGGAACGATTTTACAAAAACGATTTCCAGAACGATTTTACAAAAACGATTTTACATTTGCCAGAACGATTTTACAAAAACGATTTTACATTTTCCAGAACGATTTTACAAAAACTATTGATAGAACGATTTTACAAAAATGATTGCCAGAACGATTTTACAAAACGATTTTACATTTTCCAGAACGATTTTGCAAAAACGGTTTTACAAAAACGATTTTACATTTGCCAGAATGATTTTACAAAAACGATTGCTAGAACGATTTTACAAAAACAATTGCCAGAACAATTTTACAAAAACAATTTTACATTTGCCAGAACAATTTTACAAAAACGGAATGCCAATACACTCATTGCTAGAACGATTTCTTAGGAAAAATTTTACAAAATGAAAATGCCAATACACTCATATCCATATTTAAAAATGCCCCCAGTTAGATATAAACACCCACAATCATATATAAATGCCCACATTAAAACAAATGCCCACAGTCATATATAAAAACGCCCACCATAATTTATAAACACCTACAACAATACAAAATGCCCACAGTAATATATAAACGCCCCCATCATTACAAACGCCCATAGCCATATATAAAAACGCCCACCATCATTTATAAACGCCTATAGAAATACAAATGCCCACAGTAATATATAAACACCCCCATCATTACAAACACCCCTAGCCATATATAAGAACGCCCACCATCATTTATAAATGCCTACAACAATACAAATTCCCACAGTTATATATAAACGCCCAAAGAACACCAATAAGAAATTGCAGCCAATAGTAAGAGAATGTCAGAGCCAAGCATAACTCATCGAAGGATTGCGGGGTTATAACAATCTAGGCACAGAAAACAACAACAAGGAAATGGGATGATCCAAAATTTAGCATATCAATCATCATCATAAGGATTCATATACAACTTTAAACAATTTTTCTTTTATTCTTAAACAAACAAATGCACTTGCGTACCTGTGACCGATGACGAATAACCCGAAGATGCTATCCCGCACTTGAGCTCCGTGCCGATCTCGCTCGTCGACCACCGAGACCTCACCGGTACCTCCCAGCCAATTCTAGGGGTACTCTGCTCCCCCCTTAGTCCTTCGAGCCGCAAAGGGGCCACACACTATCCAGATGGTACATCTAGCTTCCCAGCTCACCTCGCAAGGCCGAGCTACCACTCCTATCCGAGCTGAGAAAATCCCAACTCCTCACAAGTAATCAGTCAAGTCACAAATCCAACAGCGTAACGTTACGCTAACATCCAATCCCCTTTCTTCCTCATCTTCCCTTTCTTTTATAGAGTTGTCCAAACCTCACACTTTCCCTAAATCACTTTTAAATTACGTTTTAATAAAAATATTCTAAATATTCTCCTTCACACAAGTGTTGTCCATCCCCCTCTTTCCTCCAATAATTATTTTCTTTAAATTATTAAATGACTCATTTTCCTCACCCACCTAGAGTTTCTCCTAAATTTCCTCCTAGGTGTTCCTAGATCCCCTTACATGTTTTAAATACCTTCCCTAAAAAGAAGTTGCTAAATTAGCTCAAATTAGAAGGTTCTTTATTGTCGATTCCTTACTATGTTGACCTTGCTTTTTACCATAAGTTCCCTTCCTTCCTTTATTATGTTTCCTCCCTTTCCTTAATTTCCTAATTTTT
>JZKD02S1673750.1:742387-755544 GCA_000966675.3 Picea glauca | reverse complement strand
TTGAGAAGATGTAGAAGAAATGTGTAAATAAAAATCAATGAAATAATGCTAAAACAAAGTTGTTAATGTGTAAGTATTTAAATAAATAGTTAATTGCTTAGCATCCTGTGGACGGCAGCTACACTACGCGGAAGATTGAACCACTGACTGATTATGCCACCATTTGAAATTATCTCCAGCAAGTGGTAGAGGAGGATCGTGAGCTTGGATTGGTTGGATCGTTACTTCTGTGATGACGGTGCATCCCATAGTTTTTTTTTTGTCTTGCAGATCAGATCAAGCTAAAATTTGTGTAATCTGGAAATTACACATGATTCATGTGGTGGAATTATAAATGAAAAGTTTAGTATTAGCACAGGAAATTCAAACAGTCATGAATATCTACAGGAATCTTCAATTCCTGTAAAGAGGATTAAAACATCTCGAAAGAATCATTAAAGGTTCATTTTTTGAAGACTTTGTGAAGATCTGCAAATTGCAATATGATGATTATTTGAAACCTAAAGGAAAATACCCATTGTGTGGAGATCAACCTGCACGCGCGCCCTCATTCAAATCGACAAGGGATCTGATGCCTCTCCACTTAATCTGGATCGGTCTCCTCAATGTCTTTACTGAGCGATTTCTTCAATGATTTGTCCCAGGATTTGTTCATTAACTCCAAATCTCCTCACAGGTACGAGGATCTCTATGTGCGTATTCAGTGGCATTTATGGTGTATTATTTCCCTGGTACAATATTAAGTGTTAAAAACTTTCTGGGAATTTGTAATAGTTTATGCCATTAAAAGAAAAAAAAATTGTGATCTAGAAAGAACTTAGGTCGACTGGGCAAGAATCATTCTGAATCAAATCACAAAATCTTGGTTTAGATTTTCAATTTCCTTTATTTTTTCATTTCTAGCTCTAATGTGTTCAATCTCAAAGGACTCGTTGGGATTGGTAGCCATTGGAAAAGCTCTCTATTATTTAACTACTTGAATAAGAGGAAGCACGACAGAATGTATAAAACGCAGCACCCTTAAGAGATATATAGCAGCCTCAAATGGGCCAATGTATTGACCTCTTGATTGTGATATAAATCATTCAGATCACTTCTCGACCCCCCTAATTGGCCTCTTTGACAACAATAGATCAGTACTGACAACAACAAACCCTTAGCATTCAAATCTCATCGTTCTTCTTCAAATCGGGGTTCTGTTGATCGCAACATCCTACACACAACCCCTCTTGGTGTAAGATCGGTCTCTTATTTATATCAAATAAGATGGTATACATTGTTTCAAATATGAATTTAATTAGCATAAGCATTCCAATCTACCAGCGTGAACTCCTTGGTTTGATTTTCTCTATAGAATGTTGAGCTGAGCAAGTGGTTAATTATTATCATGGTATCTATTCGAGATTATAGATCAGATAAAAGTGTATATGCTTGAGATCTGTAGATCTAAAAACAAAAATTGTGATCTCAAGAAAGTTTCAAAATGTATTTGAGCACGGTTATTGTAAGAGCTATACTCATAATAAAATTGAAGTCTTTTTCTCTGTGTCCTAGATCCGCCCGAAATTGAATAAGGGGATCTTAGGTACACCTTGTGCTTGTGTGATGGTGTTTTTCTTATGATTGCTTTATGTGGTGATTTTGTGTCTAGTTTTGACACTTGTAACCAATTGCATAATGCAACACACACAAAGTACTAAGTCTAGCAGTTACAATCAAGAGCATATGATCGAGCATTTACAAGCGATCAAACTATATCAGTCAAAGAAATAAAATCAAATTAATCAAAGGAGAAATTAAAATTGTTGTAGCAATGGACACATCAAGCTCCTAATATTCAAGGACTCAAAACGTCATCAAAGAAGTCAACTTTGAAGATCACTTCAACTTCAACATCAACTACAAGTAATGTACTTACAATAGTTCTTTTTGTAAGTGTCAAAATAAAGTTTAGTTGAATTGAATTTGTCTTAAGGTGCATTTTCAGCTGAGCCCGACACCCTAGAGTCATTTTGAGTCATAATTGATAAGGTTGAGTGTTACAACTCAAATCATTGTAAACATCACACTTTGGATGCATTTTCAATGGTAGCCAACATCCTCAACTTCCTGGAAGCAAGTTCAAGAAAGGAAAGTTCAAGTGAACGTGAATAGAAAGTGAGTGTGAAGTTCAAGTGAGCGATTCAAGTGAGCGAGTTGCAGATAATCCTTCTTCTATCGAGTCAAATTGTAATAAGGATCTACCTACACAAGGAGACCTCCTATAGTGTTTTGAAATGGCTCGAAGTCTCAAATTATTAGAGTTACTGAACACTCTAATAAACACCACTGAAGACAACACAGTGACATTGAACAAAGAAACTCTTCAATCAGTGCTAACTTGTTTGCAAGTGATTCAAGATAAAGTTATACTTCTTCAATCTCTTTCCCAACTATTGAATGATGAGTTGATAGATCTCAAAAATCAACAGTCAGTGAAGTGTTCTAAACTAGTTTTTGTTCAGCACAACCCTCTCTATGATGTTGATGTTGATGATGATGATGATTTTGATCAACAGTCAGTGGAGGAACAACACAGTGATACAACTTCAAAATTAGTTTCAGATGAATTTAAATCTATTCATGAACCTACAATTCAAGAGTTTTCTTTTGATTTCAATGAAGAAAACCTTTCAATGATGCATCAACATGCAGTATATCCACTTCCACAGATTTCAAAGCAACAGATTCATAATACTCTTTCCAAGCCCATCATCAAACCTTGGGAAGAAATCATCTACAACAAGAATAGAACAGGACTTGGATATGACAAGGAAGTTTCCTTTCATATTCCTAATTATTCCAGACCGATTAAGTTCCAAAGTGTTGGATTCCTTCAAGAAGCTTCAACTTCACCTATTCAAGTTCAACATTAGAATGATAAGTGTCAACATTGTAATCGAGTTGGTCACAAGGAGAATCAATGTTTTGATCTCCATCCTTGCCAGCATTGTGGTAAGCATAACCATTCTTCAGATAGATGTTCAACAATGAAGAAACCTGCAAGATTGAAAATTCACTATGAGTGGATTGATCCTTGGCAATGGTCATCAATAACCAAGCGATTATATAATTCTTACCGTAGAATACAATCTCCTATAAAGACAAATATTGTATCACATAACATTTGTGTACCTCATATAAGTGGTCCCCTTATCGCATAGCTTTCGAGCATGGCCCTCACAAGATGAGATAACATGTGGTTTTTTTTGCATGCCCACTTTGTGTTGTACTCAAAATGAAACAAGTACAATACTCTCTTGAGCCTAGAAGGGGGGAGTACAATGATGTAACTCTCATGCACCTTAAGGGGGGGAGTTCAAAGTTCCAATGATGATGGTTCATGAAACCACTTTTTGTCTCTCCTTTCAGCTGACAAAGGGGGGAATTGATGATGGAATTGAAGATGGTTGTCAAACAGAAAGTTTCGACAACAACAAACATCAAGTATGCCAGATGGGTATGAAATTTTCCAAATGGGCAACTGCAGTCTGTAGATGACAGACTTTGGCAGAATTATGGTTCAATAAGTTTAAGTTGAATCATATATATTTTGATTTTGAGAGCAATGATGTGAGCATTTGGTTCACATAGATGGTCATTCAACCTAGCAGAGGACAAGAGGATCCTTCTACATTGCAGCTTAGCATTTGATTGAGTTGTCAGGCATTTTTCAAGGATGTGTCAGACTAGAAGTTGATTCACTTCTCTTGGTTTTCTCTCATCAGATTGGAGTTTACATTAAGTAAACAATTTTCATGCATCATGGCTCACATGATTACATAGTGAAATTTTCTAGAGATGGAAGGCTTTGACAGGATTATGGTTCAATGACTTGCAATTGAATCATACACATGATACATTGGGATGTTGTTGGACACCTAAAAGTATCAAGATTGGTTAGTGGTTATCCAAAAACCATTAGATACATGGTATCAATTGGTTAGTGTTCATCCCAAACCATAGATTCAGAAAGAACTTTCAGTGATACACTGATAGTAGAGTGGTGATACTACATGTTCACCAATTAGCAGAAGACATCGGATTCTTCTAGCTAAAATACTTGGCAAAATGATCAAATTTTCAAGCAATCAGGAAATGTTCAGATATTGCAGCTGTTCACTTCCATATCTCATCTCTCTTCCAGTTCATTTCAAATGAACATGTTCAACATCCAGATTGGCGTGTTTTCAGGCAGATCTTCAATGAGGCTCATCTCAGGAGTTTCACTATGAAGACTTGGAATTGATACCAGTTTATGCTTTATTGTTGGTATTATCGATTGGACTTGTGATTGAGGAGGGGTCTGTTAGCCTATGGCTTACCTTTACCAATCACTAAGTCTAAATTGCCACCTATATTTGTATTATTCATTTAGGATATTAGTAATATATCCTCAAGTGATGACTAATGAGTTAGTTAAGATTGCCTAGCCTAGTCATCATGCATGATTTTAGGATCTAGAGCAAATCTCTCTATGAGGTGGCATCACCCATTGTACTATAAATATGTAACATTGGAGTGAATAATGAAGTGTTGGCTATTATGCCTTTTCTGCCATGTTGTTGTTCTTGATTTATCAATTGTTGGTATTCTTGATTATGTTTTATCACCCTTAAAAGTAATCTTTTTGTGTGGATTGTGTACTATTTCTTTCTGGTGCCTTGTGTCTCTCTTCTAGAGTTTTTGTGGATTATTCACTTGCAACAAACATCATGTCTAAATTAATCAATTGATTCACAGAATCAGATAAGTTAGATGGACTGAAGAATTACAAATCTTGGATTCGGCACATGCAGAACACTTTGATCTATAATGAATTATGGCGTGATATCTATGATGGTGATACTGCTCCAACTAAGCCCACCGATGCTACTGTTTTAGAAAAATGGAATTTGAAATATGAAAAAGTACTTTCTTTGCTACATTCTTCTATAACTGAACACATGGTTGTTCATATTGAGAATTCCAAAGATGCATGGTAGGCTTGGAATTTACTAAAGAAGATTTTTGATACTCCTACTGCATCTCAGAGAGTTGATCTACAAATGAAATTTCTTAAACAAAGATTATCAAACAATGGTGATGTATTAGAATACATTTCAAGGATTAAGAACATTCATCAGGAAATCATCAAAGGAAGTTTTCTAAACTTGAAGATAGTTTTCTAGTCTCAATTGTAATAAATGGCTCGCCTCCATCTTATAAGAATTTTCTTGAGACTTTGCAAATAAATGATAAGTTATCAACTGTGACTTTTGATTCACTTAGTGAATTACTAGCTCAACATAGTAAATCTTTTGGAAAACAAAAACAATCAGGAGAAGATCTTATTTTCACTAAAGATGAAAGTTCTAAAGGAAGAGGAAAATCAAATTTTGGAAATTTTCAGAATCAGTATTCTATTCGAGGTCGTGGAAGAGGTCGTGGTCAAGGTAGAGTTCATAGCAATTTTAATCAACAAAATTTTCAAATTAATCCTCCAAATAACAATGCACAATCGGAAAGAGGCAGAAATTTTCGTCAAGTAAGATGTAAAAGATGTTTAAAGATGGTTCATTATTCATCAAATTGTCTTACAAGAAATGATCAATTGTCAAAGTTTAAGAAAACATCAAATTCAAATTCTCAACAATCAGTTCAATATGTAGAAGATCAAGATTACCAGGATGATCAATATGAATTTGTTTTTTCAGCAGTTCAGCATGTAGATTCATTTGAAAATGATTGGATATTGGAAATGGGAGCTACTTAGCATATGACTTATCACAGAGACTATTTTAGAATTATAAGGATTTTCAAATAAATCCCATTTATTTAGCTGATGACACAACTCAAATACCTCAAGGAAAAGGTTTAGTGGAAGTTTTTCTCCCAGGAATTGGTGAAAAATGGATTTCAAATGTTTGGTATGTACCATCTTTTAAGAAAACATTGTTATCCTTAGCCACAATCAGGCAAGATGGACATCAAATTATCATGCAATATGGTTTGGTGAATATTAAGTCAGAGAAGGATAACTTGAAAAAAATAATGACTAGATATGAAGATGGGAATTTACTAAGAATGAATGCGAAAGTCATCCAAAGAAAGCAAGAGGTTGCAACAATAATGAATTCTGAAATGTCTTCATTCAGATTATGGAATTTTCGATTTGGTCACTTAAACTTTGATAGTCTCTTGAAACTTAAGTCCCAAGATTTGTTAAAGGGTTTACCAACTCTCAAGAAAGAAAAATCCAAGTGTGAAGCTTATATTTTTGGGAAGCAAAAGTGAGAATCTTTTCCAACTAGCTCATGGCTTGCAACAAAGTATTTGGAGTTGATTCAAAGTGATATATGTGGTCCAATGGAATCTTCTTTTGGTGGATTTTGATACTTTATATTGTTTATTGATGACCACACTAAAATTACATGGGTGTAGTTTTTAAAGGAAAATTCTAAAGCTTTTGAAAAGTTTGTTTATTTTCAACACATGGTTGAAAAGGAAACTAGAGAAAATATTGCTTCTTTGAGAACTAATAATGGAGGTGAATTGACTTCAACTCAATTCAATGATTATTGTCAAAACAATGGAATTAAGAGGCAACTAAAAAATTCCTATACTCCATAGCAGAATGGAGTTACTGAAAGGATGAACAAAACTCTCATGGGCATGGTAAGATCTAGGATGTAGTTTAAAGGGTTGAGCACAAAATATTGGGTTGAAGCAGTCCATACTACAGTTTATCTCAGAAATCGATCACCTACATCAAATTTAGATGAAAAAACACCTTATGAATCTTGATATGGTTTTAACCCCAATGTAAATCATCTTAGGGTTTTTGGCTCAACATGTTATGCTTTAGTTCCTAAGGAAAAGAGAACTAAATTAGAAAACCGAAGTATGAAGTGTATCTTCATTGGATACTCTGATGAAAAGAAAGGGTATAGATTACTTTCAAATGGAAAATTCATTGTCAGTAGAGATTTCATTTTTTATGAAACTGAAAGTAACAGTTTAGATGAGGTTAATCATCTCCTTAGTCGTTTAGAGAAGAAAAACACTAAGGGTAAAGGTAAATTCAACAAGTCAAAGCAAGCATTTTGGTTTGAAAAAGACTTTGTTACTCCATAAGACATCTCTTTATCAAAAATTTCTTTTGATTCATCTGATAATGAAACGTCAAAAGACTCTTCTAATATTGAATATTCAATAGTATCTTCTCCAACCTCAGATATTTCAGATGAAAGAAGAGCCTCATTTTTTGAAAATCCTCTTTTCAACAATAATGGTGATTCAGATCCACAATCCCCTCAACATAAGAAGCCAAAATGGGTTGAACAACTTCTCAAAGATGCTCATTTATATGAAATGAACAAAACAGGAACTAAGGGATCTTCAAGAGCAGAAGCTAATTTTTCTCATGCTTCCATTGAACCTACTTCTTTTGCTGAAGCAGTTGAACATAAAGAATGGTAGGAAGCAATGATTAATGAATATGATTCAGTACTTGCAAATGGGACTTGGAACTTAGTTGATTTTCCACATGATGTTAAGCCCATCGTTTGTAAATGGGTTTATCGAGTGAAGTACAATACCAATGGTATAATTGACAAGTACAAAGAAAGACTTGTTGCAAAAGGTTTTTCTCAACATGAAGTAATTGATTATGAAGAAAGTTTTGCACCCACAACTAAATGGAATACTATCATAATCGTTATCAATTTGGCTACACATAATGGTTGGAAATTACATCAAATGGATGTCAAAAGTGCCTTCCTAAATGGATATTTAAAGGAATATATTTTCATGACTCAACCACAAGGTTTTGAAGCTAAAGGAAAATAACATAAAGTTTGCAAACTTGTGAAGGCTTTATATGGCTTGAAACAAGCTCCTCAAGCTTGGTATGCAAAAATGGATGAGTACCTACGAAAGGGTGGTTTTCAACAAAGTGGATCAGATGATACATTGTATTTTCGATGCAAGATAAGCATGCAGTGATACTTGTACTCTATGTTGATGACTTAGTCATAAAAAGAAATAATGAAGCTCACATCAAACAGGTTAAGGAAGAACTTAAAGCAGGGTTCAAAATGACTGATTTAGGGACACTTCATTATTATCATGGAGTTGAAGTATATCAACATACTAACCAAATATTCCTTAGTCAAAATAAGTATGCCATTGAATTGTTAAATAAATTTGGCATGGAAGATTGTAAACCTTCTCTTACCCCCATGGAGTAGAAATTGAAACTTTCAAAATTTGAAGGGGGGGGATTGGTAAAAAATACAAAGTACAGTAAATTGATTGCAAGTCTCATTTATCTAACAAATAATCGACCAGATTTGTCATATTCAGTCAGTATAATTTCAAGGTTTATGAAGGAACCAAGGGAAATTCACTGGAATTTAGAAAAAAGGGTACTAAGATACATTCAAGGTACAAAAGATTTTGGTCTTCTCCACAAAAGGAACAAAAATTTACACTTGTTGGATATTCAAATGTTGATTTTGCAGGTGACATTGATGATAGAACATCCACTTCATGTTATTTAATGAATATGGGTTCAGCAATAGTATCTTGGAATTGTAAAAAGCAGATAGCAATTGCCAATTCTTTAGCAGAGGCATAGTACATATCATCTTGGGAAGCAACATGTGAGATTGTATGGCTACGCAGAATTTTATATGATCTTGGTGAAACTCAGAAATCACTAACTCCCTTATTGATAGACAATAACTCAACAATAAATATGGCCAACAATCCATTATTTCATTCAAAGACTAAACATTTCGACACCAAGTACCACTTCATCAGATCGCTCATCATCAAAGAAATCATAAATCCTCAGTTATATCCGTTTGAAGATCAAACTTCAGATATTTTTACCAAACCTCTTGGTAGAATAAATTTCACTAAGTTCAGAGATGAACTTGGTCTTTGTAAAAATGAACTTCCAAGTTAAAGGGGGGATTGTTAGCCTCATAATCCTAAATTTCTATAGTCTAAGTATTTTCTAGTATAAATGTTTTTAGAAAATAATTTATTCTAGTTTGTTAGGATAAGGACACCTAGCTTCTATGTAAAAGACACCTATCATACTCATGTGATTATGTGATTGGTTGTTCTCTTAGTTTTTAGTTTAGAGTTGAGCTATATAAACTAGCTCTTTCTTCAAGTGAGGTTAAGGAATAGATTATGAGTTCTCACTTCAGATTGTAATCAATTTTTCCTTATTAATAAAATTATGTGTCTGAGGACACTTTGTCAACACATGGAAGGGATTTTTGGAAAACAATATGAGATGAGGAGACACATTCTCGAGGTGGAATTGCTCACATTGGATCTAAAAATCTTCAATAATCTCCAGGATTTCTTTACCAAATATAAGGATTTACTGTGGAAACTCAAGGCTTGTGGGGTTGATAAATCTAAGGAGGAGAAACAAATGGTTCTCGCGATTCTCTCCAAGCTTGGTTCTGAATTCTCAGTTTTTGTATCCACATTCCATTTAGTCAGATTTTCCTCTAGAGCCACCTGGAAGATGCCTTCTCTTGAGGAATTTATCGAATCTTTGACACAAGAGAAGACCAAGCTCATCAACATGGGAAAAATCAAAGACCCAAAGGTGCATGCACTTACTTTGCAATATGGCACCGGTCATCAATATCATAAATATAAAGATAAATACAAAAGGAAATATCATGCAAATCTGAAGAAGGAAGGGTACTCAAAACCCTTCAATGATGCCTCTATATCCAAAGGTGGAAAGGGAAGAAAAGGGGAGAAATGCACATACTTCCATAAAGTATTCCATTCAAAATCCGCATGTATGTATAAAAATATAGATCTAATGACTCAAATACTTTACCAAAACAACCTTGGAGATCAAATCCCCAAGGGTACAAAGAAGAGGAAGCCAGAAGATTAGAATCCCAAGAAAGGAAATTCTAGCCATGATTTGATTGCCATCAACTCCTCTCCTGATGCATGGATCGTAGATTCAGGAGAATCACACCACATGGCTGCCACAAAAGTAGTTTATTCTTCATTGGATGCATGCAAATTTCCTCCCATTTTGATGGGGGACAACTCTCCATTCAAGGTCACTGGAAAAGGAAGGATTGAATTCACCAACGGAAGATTCGAGAATGTGTTGCACCTTCCCAAACTTTCCATCAATCTTATCTCCATGTATCAAATGAAAAATTCCATCACTAGAAACAAATTCATATTCACACCTGATGCAGTGGATATCTATGACATGAAAACCAATTCCAGGGTTGCTACCGGTGAGGTAAATCATCAATCTAGGCTTTACACTTTTTCTAAATTTATTGAACTAGTTTCTGCTTTATTGCTTACCCATGCTGATCAAAGCAGTAGGATATGGCACAAAAGGTTCAAGAATTTAAATTTTATATATATGCAACAACTTAGAAAGAAGGGGTTGGTTTATGGTCTACCAGACATCCATTTCTCCAAAGGAATTTGTGAGGGATGTGTTCTTGGAAAACACCCTCAAGAGAAATTTGACAAAGGAAAGACACAGAGGGATTCCTCTCCTTTATATATGATCCATAGTGACCTCATAGGCCCTTTTCCACATCCATCAATCAGCAAAGCAAGGTATGTGCTCATTTATTTTTATGATTTCTCACGCTTCACATGGATTTTCTTTCTCAGGCAAAAATCAAAGGTCTTTCAATACCTCAAAGATTTCAAAGCCCTTGTTGAGACACAGTCAAGAAATAAAATAAAAATCCTCTGAAATGATAACAGGGGATAGTATGTCAACCATGAGATCCATAATCTTTGTCATGAGGCAGAGATTTAGTTGCAGCACATGGTTCCCTATACTCCGCAGCAAAACGAAGTTGTTGATTGGAAAAATAGATCTCTAAAAGAGATGGCCTCTTGCATGCTACATGCAAAGTCACTTCCACAGAGATTATGGGCCGAAGCACTTAATTTTTCAACCTACATCCAAAATATATCTCCCCATAGATATTTCAAGGATAAGACCCCCTATGAGGCTTGGAGCAGCCTCAAATCGGAAGTGACCCACTTCCATATTTTCAGTTCACATGCATGGGCCCAGATTCCGTTTGAAAAGAGGAAGGCACTTGATCCACAAAGCAGAGAGTGTATATTTGTTGGATACCTTGATGGTGTGAAGGGACATAGACTTATTGATCTTTCCTCAGACCGAATCATAATTGAGTGAAGTGTCAAATTCGAGGAAAGTGTCTTACATGTACCTCAACAGCCGCATGTAGACACCTTTATTCTTCCACCTATCAGAGATGATTAGCATGCACATGCCGACTCTTCTTCAGATGAGATTTATGATTTATAGGATTCATATGATCCTGATATAGATTTAGTATAGTTAGATAGAGAGTCAGTGCATCTAGATACAGATGCAGAGCCAGAGTAGAGGCCCCAGTGGGCCCAAACTACTCTTCAGGATGCAGGGGATCTTGTTGGTGATCCAGTTGATACTAGGAGGACTCGATCTAATTTATAGGAGCCTCCTATTGCACTCACTTCCACTAAACCATTTCCACCTATGAATATTTTCTTGGTTCAGTCTTTAGATCCACAGTCTTATGGCGAGGCTGCTGTAAATCCCTTTTGGGAATATTCCATGTAGGAGGAATACAACTCCCTCCTTGAGAACCATACTTGGGATCTAGTTCCCCTTCCTTTAGGAAGGAAAATTTTTAGGTTCAGATGGGTCTACAAGACCAAGAGCATAGCGGATGGACAGATTAGCAGATACAAAGCCAGGATTGTTGACAAAGTCTTTCAGTAGGTGCATGACATTGACTATGATGAGACCTCCGCTTGAGTAGCAAAGATGGATTCCATACAATTGGAACTTGCCATTACGGCAGCCAAGGGATGGGAAGTCCATATGATGTACGTGAAGAATGAATTTCTTCATGGTGATCTCTCTGAAGAGATCTATATGGATCATCCCTAGGGATTTATGCAAGATTCATCTTTGGTATGTCGACCAAAGAAGTCTCTTTATGGCTTCAAGAAGGCTCCAAGGGCATGGTATTATAAGATGGACTCCTACCTGCTATCATAGAACTTTATATGTTGCAAATCAGACCTGAATGTTTACATGCTCATGACGGTTGATTCACTTCTACTCTCAGTTTTGTATGTTGATGATTTGTTTATCACCGGTTGCTCAACTTCAATGATCGTTGCATTCAAGAGGATTCTACATGATAGGTTCTTGATGAAGAACATGGGTCCACTACATTTCTTGCTCTGGAGATCAGTCAAGATGCATTAGGCATCAAACTGTCTCAGGTCAAGTATGCACGAGATCTCCATAAGATATTTCACATGACAGACTACAAGTCTACCCCAACTCCTTTCCTATCAGGATTCAAACTTGAGGATGGTGGGGACACTCCATTGGTTGACAACACACTATACATACAACCAGTGGGGATCTTGTTGTATCTCACACACTCCAGAACAAAACTCTCCTATGCAGTTGGTGCAATTTCCAAGTTCATGCAGGAGCCGCATGAGCTACATTGGAAGGCTGCAAAGCATATCCTTTGATACATAGATGGCACCATAAACTTTGGGATTCATCATGCATCAGAATCTACATTGGATTCATCGGGTTCATTGATTCTGACTAGGCTGGTGATAACACTGATCACAAGTCCACATCTAGTTACTCACTCAGTCTTGGTTCCAGTTCTATCTGTTGGTTGAGAAAGAAGAAGGATTCTATTGCTTTATCTTCATCCGAGGCAGAGTACAGAGGGGTAGTTAACATAACCATTCAGGCTATGTGGCTACAACATTTTCTCACTTAGTTGGGAATTCAGTTCCATCATCCAATCGTCATCTGGTGTGACAACTAGAGCACTTTGAAGTTCTATAGAGATCCAGTTCAGAGGTAGCGGACGAAGCACATCAAGATCCACATGCACTAAATCCAGGACTTAGTACACGAGGGGATCATCAACCTACATTTTTTTCCTTCAGCAAAACAGACTGCAGACATATTCACCAAGACCTTCACTAAGAAGAAGTTCCATTGTTTGCAAAGTCATCTTGGAGTGAAGTACACATTTTCCTAGCAACTATCA
>JZKD02S1673750.1:721292-737292 GCA_000966675.3 Picea glauca | reverse complement strand
GGTGTTGTATATTCATTTTCATTTTCCTTCATGTCCAAATAACTTCATCAATCTTCTGGTCCAAAACCCATGACTAGGGTTGACATCAATGACAACAACCAATCTTCCAACAATATAGAGTATTTCAAGTGTAAATTATCAATTATTCATTTGGTTAATGAGAATTCTTCCATTCTTTCTCTCTTGTTTCTCCTTTCTTCTATTTTCTCTACAACTGTGTATGTCAACTCCCAGCTAGATCTATTTCATGCAAGTTCAACACATTCACATACCCAACACCAAACCATATAGGCCTTTAACCCCTTATTCCCATAGAATGAGGGACAACCCTTTCTTGTGTCAATACACCCTAAAATCCTAAGAGATAAGTAAATGGAGGGGAATAATGATGGAAAGTGGTAAGTATGGTCGAGAATGGTATGATGGATCATTAAGGGAGTTCCTATTAGAAAACCCATTCCCAAATAAGACTACTTACTACGGCACAATGTCAACCACCATGGTGAAGCATGGAAAAAGGCATAATGTCCAAGAACATATCATGAAATCTAGAGCAATCTAAGATACAACATAATCAAATGGCTTAAATATTGAAATGATGTTCACCATAATACTGACTTGTACCTCATGGATCAAGTCCCACTACTTTCAGGAAGCCAACTGGTGTGGTGGATTCCATCTGTAAACCTGTGACCATCTATTGGGTTACTATGGGTTGACCCAGGTTCTAACTACAATATTACCAACAAACCCTTCTACCATCATCCCTTCTGGACACCAGAAGGCAACACAATGCACAGAGTGAACTTTGTAGTCTCATTTGAGATGGCTTCTATGAGTGGCTACAAGACTCGTATGTCTGCAACCCAGGGATGGGATGTGTTTCTCTCAGAGGGATTAAACCTACTCATTGTTAACCTTCAAACCCCATTGGAACTTACTCTAGACCATTGTAAATACTATTCTAACAGGATTTTATTAATCATTCTAGCCACATTTTATCATAAACAAGTATTCATCTACTGTAAAACTAGATTCTGATCCATTTACTAACTATAAAAATCCTTTACTTAGTGTTGTTCTGTAGGTTATATTAGCTTATTCCTATTGCGTAGTGTTCTTTCCTTTAACAAGAAAAACATTCATCATAAAAACTCAGTAAAGTAAACGCAATCATAAACACTGCATACAGTCACATAAAACACATATATACCATGGTTCACCCCCCTTGGGGATAAGTCCACAAAGATTTGTCGCTTCTACTCTTTACTCATATTCTTGCAAAATCTAGTGTTGTGCACTATACATTTCTCCCTCCATTACACACGATATCCACAGATCGTAATAGTTCTCACAACACTGAGAAATTTTCACTCATCCACTATTAGACTATCTAAAATGGCTAACTCGCTACTCTTCAACAACAACCTTTACATTCCTAATAGATTCTACTTATAAAAAACTAGAACAAAGCCCTTACAAAAACCCTAACCCTAAGCGGATTAGGTTTGTCCACTTTCTCCTTGAATTAATCTCAGATGGTCCTTGATCCAACCATTGCTCCAAGTCGGAGATTTTCCACTTTCCAACTTCTCTGCAACAGTTTTTCCACTTTGTAACTTGTTTTCTCACTGCTGCTTTTTCCTCTTTTTTCGACGTCGCTTTTCCTTTATTTCCGACACGCTCCCCTGTTTTTTGACGCTGCTTTAATTCCTTAAAAACTTATTCAATTTTTCCCTACTCCAATAGGCCCCCAAAACTAACATCATGACTCATCCTGAGTCCCTCATAGACTCCAGCATCTTTCACTTCCTATGCCAGTTCTTTGTACATCTATGTTATCTGTTGGCATTGCTTCTGAGCTTGGTTTCTCTTCTCTATGATGGCCTATACCAACTGTGTGGTAACTACAGGTATTAATATCTCTCCCCCATCCAAGCCTATCTCCTCTATGCTCAATTTCACTGCATCAATATCCATGACCAATTGCTCCTCCTTATCCTGCAGGGGCTCCAACTGAGCCTGTCTTACAATCTTCTGCGCCTACACTACTTTTTCCTCTGCCTATAGGCTCTTCATTTCCATGGAAGTATTGATCTTCTCTAGTACTAACATTGTCTTCTATAACTAATTTACATCTTCCATTACTACATGCATTTTGTCTTCCTTCCCTTACATCTCTTGTAGGCTCCTATCCTCTAAGAGTTGTGTCCACAACTGGGCGCTCCTTTCCAACAGTTTTGTCATTCTATGTATATTATGTGTAATGTTCTCTACATATATTGTTGCATCCTGCTCGCTTTGTGCTCTAAATTTTGGATGAGTAGTATGTATTGCACACTCCTCCAGCTCCTTGATCTGGTCTTTATACTTCTCCATATCCTGCACTATTCTCCTTATCTTCTCTATTGGTTGTGGAGCCTGATTATCTTCCTAATTCAGAGGTCTTTGCTTTCAGCCTTATTTATACCCCATGAATACTTTACACCTCAGAATAATGTGCACTCCTCTACACGGGGGAGTGAAGGGGGGGTTACCCCCCCTGTAGGGTTTGGGGGCAAGCGGGCCCCCGAAGGAAAAATTGCCTTGTAAATGTATATTGTAATTTCATAGTAAATCTGGATTGTTCATTATAAGGTCATGTATCTGATGGTAGAATTTATATTAGGGTTTTTTTCCCTAGAAGGCAACCCTCTTTTATGAGGGAAATGTATTATGGTTATGTATCATGGCGAATATTTTATTCTGAGAGAGGATACTATGAGAGAAAGAAGAAGTTACAGTGGGTTTGATGTCAGTTGTATCCCTTCATTTGTTGGATAATAATAAAGGAAGAACCTAACAATTTCTCTAGTGGACATAGACCACACTAGGTGAACCATGTATATCTATGTCTCTGTGAACCACACTGGGTGAACCACGTATATCTTTGTCTGCATTTGTTTTATTTTATTACTCCACGATCCTGTTTTTCTAACAACTGATATCAGTGCGAAAGGTAACTCACAGGAAAATAGGGTTCTTGGTTCGAGTGGGAGAAATGGCAGAACATGGAAAGTTTAGGGTCGATAAATTTAACGACCAAAACTACTAGTTATGGAAGATGTAGATGGAATATTATTTATATCATAAGGATCTATTCCTACCATTTGGTGGAATAGCACAGAAGTCGACAACCATGAAGGATGAAGAATGGGAGGTTCTTGACAGAAAGGCACTAGGAACGAAACTACTGAGCCTGGCAGCGTTGGTGTCTTTCAATATTTTGAAAGAAAAGACAATGAAGGAGTTGATGGACACATTGGATAAACTGTATGAAAAACCATCGGCGTCGAATAAGGTATTTATAATGAAGAGATTATTTAATATGAAGATGTCAAAAGGTGGGTCTGTTGCAAATCATTTAAATGAAATTAATACAGTTATTAATAAACTAAGTTCTGTAAAAGTGGACTTTGATGATGAGGTCGGGGATCTTCTGATCTTGTGCTCATTGCCAGAAAGATGGAATAGCTTGGTCATGGTTATAAGTAACTTCATATCTAGTTCAAACACTTTAAAATTTGATGATGTTCTTTGTGTTATCCTTAGTGAGGAAATGCAACGAAAAATCACAGGTGAGACATCAGGTAATGTGTTTGGTGCCGACCCCCAACCCTCAGGCTGAACACCCCACAGGATTGTTATAATTCTACTCTGAGTTAGATTGACTCTTCAATCTCCCTATAGGAAATTCTCACACACACAAGAGTGTATCCATAGGTCCATCCTGAAAAACCCTCCCTGTCAAACTTAACTCTAGGCACAAGCCTTACACTTCCGTACGACCACAACCTGGTCTTTGTGCAAGCGCCTTTCGCAACTCACGTGTTCGCGGGTCGAAGACCCTCGACTTTTCTTCACCAAACGTCGATACCCAACATGCGATGGCATATGGCTCCTCCTTGTTAGCACCCTCCATGCGTAACCATCGGATAGAGCTGAGCACTAACCTCACTCGCAACTCATGAGTTCGCGAGTTGAAGGGTTGAACCTCCAGGCCCTTCTTTTACGAAACTCCAAGATGTGAAAGTCAGAGAATATTTGACTCCTTCAGCACTTCTCATGGCTCGCAACTTTGCGAGTTGGTTTGTTCATCCTTTGTTCTCCTTTCTCATGAGAATCTGAAGAACGAGAAGTCAACAGGGTGTTGACTCCCTCCTAGGCAATGAGTGTCCACCTATCAACCATGCGGTCCCCACTTGATGAAAGCACCACATGTTCGCCCGAGACCTCGGCCCTCAATCCTTCATGAATTATACAATCTAAACTAATTCCTCCCAACCTTCGAAACCCTGATACATGATATAGCGAAGAGGTTATGATCCAATGGTTGTCCCTACTTCTCGCTACTTGGAAGTTTGTTCAACCAAAGGATTTGGTCTGCCCTCCGAACTTAGGAACCCCGAGTTCGAAAGAATGATCCAACGGCCCAAACTAACCATGATTGATGGTCTTTGTTGATTCTTGACACTAGAGTGGTGGGTTCGTCCAACTCCTAACCACCCTGCAACTTTACTGGATCCTATGATCCCCGTAACTTCGTGAGTTCTCCATAGAGAATTCTGACCATTCGATTTCTTCCTCTAAATCTCTAGCCCAAATTGACTCGGTGTTCTTTCTCTGGGACTTAACTTCTGTGCGATGAATTCACTTCCTATCTTCCTTTGAAGTATTTCGATATTTTTCCTCCTTTTAAGTGTTCAAAGGTGTTATCCCTCCTAAACTTTCACTTGCAAACTCAAGCCTCCAAAAGGGTTCCTTCTCGCACTCCTTGCAGCAAACTTTCAAATACTCTAGGGTATTTGATATTTAGACTCTGTGTACACTCGGTAACAACAGTCCTTCCCCTTTCAACCTTAGTTGATAAGGTCTAAGGCCTCGACTAGCCTACGCACACCTTGCACAACTTTTGTGCTTCACCTACACTTCTGCTGGAATGAGAACAATGGTATCCCTCCTGATCTTTCAGAGATAAAACTCCGAACCCTTGTCAACGCACACCTTGTAGACGTTTCACTGCACTCCTTGCAAGAACTCTCTCAGGAAGAGAAACAATTGAAACTCATTCTCCTTCTCTCTCAGCCTTCATATACTTAACATGAATTCACAAATTCAACACAGCATTGAAACAAATGCATAAATAGAGAGAATAAAACAACTGTAAACATACCATTTAACAAAGGTAAATGGTAAACATCATAACACCATGAAAGTTGAGTCAAAGCTTCATATATTAACTCAATTGCTTCTTTACATGAGTTCTTCTCTACAGCTCTCTGCTACAGCTCTCTTTTTCAGTTTTGTGCTAATGATACAACAATAACATGATACAAAGGCGAGGGTTTGTATATCCATTTTCCCTCCTACTCTCTAAACTTTCTAATCTATAATTCAAATCTACCTACTTTAATTAACTATGCATAAATTCCTCTACATACTACAGATGAGAGAAACGCTCAAGGTCTGTTCACAATATCTTGACATAAATGTAAGTACGCTCCCCTCTAGCTATCACATTAATGTCTTCTTCATTAATTTTACAAAACATTTCAAAAACATGCGTTGGTGCTTTTATAGCTGTCTTCCGCCTTCATGTTCACTTGGCTGGCCACTTACGATGCTCATGCATTAGTGTTAAACATGAAGAACATGGGAAGACAAAAGGATAGAGGAAATGGATCAGAGAACCGCGAGATTTCTAGGAAGGGAAGATCCAAATCCATAATGGGAAAGATAGAGTGTTGCAATTGTGGGAACAAAGGACATCTGAAGAAAGACTACAAATCTCCAAAGAAACAAAGATATGGACAATGGGAGAAAAATCAAGAAGCAAATGTAAGAGGTGATATGTTACAAGATGCTTTGATTCTTTTTGTAGATAATATTTCTGAGTCTTGGGTAGTAGATTCAGGGGCTTCATTTCATGCCACACCCCATAGGAAACCTTTTCTATATTATGTTCAAGATGATTTTGGACAGCTTCATTTGGGTGATTATGCACCATACAAAATTGTTGGAATGGGAAAGGTAAAAATAAAGCAAAGGAATGGAAACCAATGGTTGTTGAAAGAGGTAAGACATGTTCCAGATCTAAGGAAAAATCTAATTTCAAAAGGGCAGTTGGAAAGTGAAGGTTGTATATCCATATTTACAGATAAGGTATGGAAGGTCACCAAAGGATCACTGGTGATATAAAAAGGAGAGAAGGTAGGTACATTGTATTTATGTATTGGTAATACTGACTCTTCTATCTCTTTAGATTCAACAAGAGTGGATACAACACTGTGGAATCATAGGCTTAGACACATGAGTGAGAAGTGGATACAGATACTTCACAAAAGAAATTTGTTTCCAGATCTTAAACAAATTGATTTGGATTTCTGTGAGCATTGTGTTTATGGAAAGAAGAAGAGAGTCAGATTTCTCAGAGTTGGAAAGGAAAAGAAGAGTGAAAGGTTATAGCTTGTGCATAAATATGTATGGGTACCAACTAAAATATCATCTCTTGGGGGCACTTTTTATTATGTTACTTTTATTGATGATGCAACTAGAAAAATTTGGGTTTATTGCATTCGACAAAAATATGATGTTTTTGATACTTTTAAGAAATGGAAAGATTTGGTTGAGAATGAGAAAGGAAAAAGATTGAAGTTTCTCAGATCAGAAAATGGAGATGAATATTTCAGAAAGGAGTAGGATGATTATTGTTCATACCATGGGATTCGTAGAGAGAAGATAGTTCCAGGAACACCACAAGAAAATGGTGTGTCAGAAAGGATGAACATGACAATCATGGAGCGTGCAAGGAGTATGAGATTGCATGTTGATATGCCCTTATAGTTATGGGAATATGTTGTAGATATTGTTGTTTACTTATAGACAAAGGAACTTCAAGCTCTTTGGATGGTGGAATTATAGAGGAGGCATGGACAGGTAAAAAGGTAAACTATTATTATTAGACATTTTTTTATTGCCCCCACCACCCTTCTTACTCTTGCCTTTTTTCTTCTCTTCAGGTTGCTGAGGACACTTCGAAGTCTTCATTTTCATAGAATGTATGTTTGAATTCTGGGTGGAATGGGTGGTCGATCTAGAGGCTAGACCAGCCACAGGTAGTTGAATAACAAGTTTTTTCATCTCGCTAGTGCCCAAGTCTGCAACTTTCATTTGAGAAGAACCCACTATACCATCAACATGTGGGTTATACTTTGGATTTTCCAAGTTGAGAGTATATCACGGTGCATTTGGCATAATATCATATAGAATGCCTTATTGAGAGTATATGAGCTCTAACTGTTGTGCCCAAAATATTTCCTATTCCTCTAAAAACACACCCGAAGTTGTAACGTCTTTAGAAATATAGAGGAATAGAGATTGTAGGAACCATTCAAGGAGGAAATCTAGTGGAACCATAGCCTTAATCAATATTTTCCTTCTCCTCCAATCATGAATGTGATCAGAAATGTGTGTGGCATTATCTTTCTCAAAATTGGCCAACAATTTTGTCCCGACATTGTACCGAACAGGGAGTTGGAAATG
Source organism: Picea glauca (assembly GCA_000966675.3). Classification (NCBI taxonomy): domain Eukaryota; kingdom Viridiplantae; phylum Streptophyta; class Pinopsida; order Pinales; family Pinaceae; genus Picea; species Picea glauca. Next base: position 729,711 of record JZKD02S1673750.1, on the reverse strand, counting down.
GTTTAAGAAAACCATGGCTAGATCACCAAAAGTCGAGTACTTTCCCCTCTCAAGTTCAATATACCATTTGGTGGTGCCTCTATTAAGAGTATTTTTGGCCCTTAATTGGTTATGTATTAAGGAATAAAGAGAAGAATAAAGATGAAGTATGAAGATCGTGGAAGGCACACAAATCGAGGAAGGGTCGAAGTGGTTAAAGAAGAAGAAAAGAAGGAGCGAAGAAAGGAAAAGCGAGTCGTTGAAAGAGAATATCAAGGAAGACATATCATCAAAGAAGATGGATCGTGGACAACTCAGCAAGTGGAAAACGACACCAATGGGTGCTTTGGAGCACCTCATAGAAAAGAAGGAAGACCAGGCTAGCGAAGCCCTTAAGATACGATTTATGTGGACCTAGGGTTTTAGCATCTAGGGTTTTGACACCTAGACTTTGATCTAAGGTTGTATGAGAGTTATGTAATGTATAAATAAAGGTCTAGAAGAGTCAACAGGGTTGTTCATTGGTTATGATTATTGTTTTTTATGTAAGAGAGAGAGAGAGAGAAGTGGTTTGTTGTAATAACATTTTGTATTCTGGATCTTCATCTGGGTGCAAAGATCAACCCTACAACTGGGTGCGTAGGGAGGGGAGAGAAAGATGAAGAGAGAGAGAGATATGCAACTAAGTGCGCAGATAGAACTGTATGTTTTCATATAATATATCAAGAAACATAGTTCTATGGACGTAGCCCTAGGGAGAGGGTGAACCACGTAAATCTTGTTGTTCTTTGTGGTTGAGGTTGTGTTATTGGATATCTGTTATACTGTTATTGCATGATTGTTAGCTCAGAGATATAACTTCGTGAAGTAAGCATAATATTTTTCAGCATAACTAGGTTAGTTGCGTTGTTATTCTGGATTCACTTTGCAACTCCTCTAGTTGTAGACACTTGTGTCCTGCAACCCCCCTATTGCTACTTCGGGTGAGACTTCATCTACTTCGCAGGTGTTGCCGAAAGGGCCAATAGTTAGGGTTTTTTGGTGCATTGTTAGATTTGAACCCTAGGTCTTCCCCTGTGCCAACAAATTGTTTTGTTGATGGGACCGGGATATTCTTGAGGGAATGTCAAGGTGGTTTCCATCGAAGACAGAAATTCATAAGTGGATAGAAGAAAAAGAAAGGGACTTCGTCGAAGCTCAGAACAAGAACCCTAGCGTTAGTACAGAGGATTGGTTGGGAAGGTACATATTTACCAATATACACGAGATTTTTTTTGGAGGCGTTCATAAGAAGCTATACGATCGGTTAACAAGATTAGAAGACACTCAGTTTGAAATTAGATCTAGACCACCTGTGGTTTGGACATTGGCATTGATCAACAAGGTCAAGAGAGTTTATAACGTCGTGTCAAGAGCAGTAGATCTCTGGTTTGATAGCACTATTGGAGGGTACATTACTAAGTTTTCTATTGACAGAGTAGATTCATATAGCCAGGCAGAGAGGTATTTATTTACGGGACCTAGAGGAAAATTTTTACACTTTTTGAAGTTAAAGATCAAGATGTTATTGCATGAGAAGAATATCTTGAAAATAAATTAATCAGTCAGAGTTTAAAGCTAATGTTCAAGAATTCAGACAGCGACAGTGACATGGAGGCTGGACACACGCATAGTGGGAGATCATTCAGAGAGGTTACTCTTATGAACCTGTTTAAGTAGAATTATTGAGATGAGGGATTCTACAGTAGAGAAGAAGCAAAGCTATCAGACGAAGAGCATTCAGATTCTGCCAGGGTAGAGGCAGTAGAGACTTAAGAACTTTGTCGAGGAGAGCCAGAAACTTTAGGGGTTGTGCCTACTATCAAAGTAAGTATCATTACTCCTCATGTTGTTTTAGTAGCATTAAGTAGCCAGAGTAACTAGAGTAACCAGAGTAATCAGAGCACTCAAAGCACTGTTACAAGAAATTTAGTACATAATCAATCTATAAATCAAGGAAAGTCCATGGCAGATGAACTGAGGTTACCTATATTTAGAGGAGATGGATCTGAAGATCTTGATCAGCATTGGTTCTTATGTGAAGCTGTATGGAGCATTAAGCAAGTCACCGACGAAGTTTTTAAGAGACCTCAGTTTAGTACTACCCCGAGGGATCACGCCCTAGGCTAGTATATGAAGTTTTCCACAGTGACTGCATAGCCTAAACCATTGAGTGACATTAAGACTGTTTTGAGCATAGAATTCAAGAAACCTAAGTCAGAGTCACAGTGCATTACTGATTTGAAGGAAATCGAACAGAAGGTAACTAAACCTATTTGGGAGTTTGATCAAAGGTTTAAGACCTTGAAAAGCCATTTGAATTTTCAGATTCTAGATGAACAAAATAAGGAATGATTCATCGTTGTCATCCTACCACATATCAGAGTTCCTTTGATGTAATAGAAAATTGATTCGTAGTCTAAAGCATTGGATATTTCCATGAAACTAGAAGCAGCCCCTGTGGGAGAATCCAGTCTAGGTATGAGCTAGATCTTGAACCAATTAACTAGTTTATATTTATACGTTGAAGACATGAAGAAAGGTAAAGGAAAGGAGAAAAGATAAGACATATGGTGTATCAGATGTAAATCAGAGGGCCATGACAAAGAGCATTGTCCCCTATTTAATGAATATTGGGCCTCTGGAGCCCCTAATCCTTTGAAGCATGCTACCTTACCCTAGTGCAAGGTATGTGAAACTAGACATCACCCTGGTGAATGTTATTATATGAAGAAATATGTACAGACACCTACAAATATTTATTTCACATTCTGTAAATCTTTGGGGCATGATGAGAAGGACTGTAGGCTTTATGACCTCTTGCATGAAAGGTTAAGGGATACATACAAAATTCAAGGAGAATTACAGCAGGAAGGAAATGTTGCGCAATTCAATTCCCCGGGAAGAGGAAACTTCAACCCTCATGGTGGATTCAGAGGTAGAGGATGAGGAGGTGGCATGGGTCAAGGTTGAGGTCATATTATTTGCTATAACTGTGCCCAGCCAAGTCATTTAGCAGGGGATTGTCAGAACCATTGTACTACTTGCAACTACTGTACTTCATTTTAACATGTCATTAAAGACTACCCAGTATTATTAGCCAAACTTCAGGAAAGATGAGATCGAAACCAGCAAGTACAACCAATATCAGTTGAAACTCATGGTGAGGATCCCAAAGTCATTGTTATTACTAGAGGAGGCGATGTCACGGGATAAGATAGGGTCACTCTAAGAAAGACTACAGAGGGATCGGGGATCAGAAGAGCTGTAGAGAAGACACAATTGTTTGATCCAAGGAAAGAAAAGAATATGTTTGAAGCAAAAAGAAGAGAATTTGTAGGAGAATAGGCTTCTTCATCTAGGGCACAACCAGAAGTAAGAGAATGTGAGATGCCTCTGGCATTTGATCAGTCTGCCTTGTCCGAGAAAGGAAAAGAGGTAAGAAAGCTTATGGATTTCTTATATACTTGCATTAATTTGATTAAGGATGAAAGAGTTGTGCAAGAAATACAACACTTGATAAGACAGTATGAGATCGGAAGGGTAGATCCTCTGCTGAATAGAGCTATCAATCAAGTATCCAGAAAGAGGAGGAAAAACAAGGAACTGCACCTTAATGCTTAGATTGGAGACTATGACATAGATTATGTGGTCCTTGGCTTAGGATCAAAAGTCAATGTTATGACGAAGCAAACCTGGTCACTGATGGGAAAAACTAAGTTGATTTACTCCCCTATTAGGCTTAGGATGGCTAATCAACAGGCGGTGAGCCCCTTTAGAAGACTGGAGCATGTCCCTGTAGACATCGATGGGGTAAGGATGTTTGTAGACTTCGAAGTGATTGATATTGTTGATGACAGTTGTCCTTATCCTACGTTGTTGGGTATTGACTAGGCATTCAACAATTCGACTGTTGTTAACCTAAAAAAGAGAAGAATGACATTTGAAGGTGATGGCCTTAGGGTCATTGTACCTCTTGATCCTGATGAAGGTCACAGTTACAAAGAACCTATAAGAGAAGAAGACCAGGCCTATGAGATAGAAAATATATACAAACTAACAACAAGATAGCAGGATTAAATTAATACTACAGCAGATGGAAATCTAAGTTGGCGAAGTGAAAGTGCATGCTCATCAGATTCAAAGGAAGCATTGGAGAACTAGCAGAACATAATGTATGAAGTCTCTACATGGAGATGTGCCATATTAACCAAGGCAATTCATTGGATTGGTACAGAAGTAAGTAATCTTCCCACATTTGATGGTTTGAATCATTTAGAGACATTTTTATTGGAATTTGAAGGAATTGTACCAGTACAATAGAGGTTATTGGCACTAGACGAAGCCTTGAAACAAATGCTAATGAGATGGTGGGGAACACACAAGAAGAACATCGCAAAGTGGGTACAATGTCGCACCTTGATGACAATGCGCTTTTTAGACCAATTTGAAGGTTGTGAAGTTCGATACACATGTCAGAGTTGTCCTAAGGACCATGTGCGAAGCTGTGAGGAAGCATAGAGTAGCATTCCTAAAGAGCAGTGTTTACATAAGTTCATTAACACTTTGGATACTACGCCTATCAACTGGTATCTTCAAGAAGAACTACACTTAGCTACTTCAGATTGGTATGGTATTACTCAGAACTTTATAGCCATGTCTTTATTTGAAAGTCAGTACCCCACAATAGATAAGGCTTTACAAATTGTAAGACAAAAGGTCTTTGAGGAGGCACCTAACCTTCCTTTGGAACAAGAAGAAAATGAATGGACTACACCTTTTCAGAGATTACGGGGTTGTTATAATATTAATGTTGATGAAGATGATGATCCTAGGAATGTGAACATCGCAGAAACTGAAGGACAGAGAGACATAGAAGGGACAAGGATTGAATTACCTTATATTGGGCACCCTATTAAAATTAAGAAAGTTAATATTGGAATAGAGCAAGCACCTAAGTTGGAAAATTTTGGAGATTATTGGAATGATGCTACTATTGACAAGATTATAGAACTATTGAATGAGTATTAGGACTTGTTTCCAACCAAGTTCATAGACATGAAGGGTATTAAAGGACCCATGGGAGAAATGAAGATTCCTTTGAAACTAGATGCAAGGCCTATCAAGAAGAGACCTTACAGACCAAATCCTAAGTATAAGAAGAAAATTAAGATTGAATTAGATAGAATGTTGGAAGCAGGAATTGTAGACCCTGTTGAAGAATCTGAATGGATCAGCCCTATGGTGGTCCAAGATAAGAAGTCAGGAGAAATCAAAATCTATGTAGATCTAAGGAAACTGAATGATGCATGTTTACATGATCCATTTCCTACACTGTTTATTGATGAAGTTTTAGATAATGTAGGAGGACAAGAAGTTTACTCCTTCACAGATGGATTTTCAAACTATCACCAGATCAGAATTGTTAAGGAGGACAGACATAATACCACATTTGCAATAGAATGGGGTTCGTTTTAGTACATTGTGATGCCTTTTGGTTTGAAGAACACACCAACCATATTTTCCAGGGTGGTGGTCAAAGCATTTAAGGATTTTTTACATATTGTTTTGGAAGCATACTTTGATGATTGGACTGTTTTTAGCTTATTGAAAAATCATATTGAATGTTTGAGACTAATGTTGGATAAGTGCAGGCAATGTCAGATTTCCATGAACCTGAAGAAGTGCATTTTCCTTTCATCTTTTGGTGTATTTCTAGGACACATTGTGTGTAAGTAGGGGTTGTTGGTAGATCCTTCCAAGATGGCTATCATTGTCGATCTACCCCCTCCTAGCTCAATTAGACAGTTGTGCACTGCGCTCGAACATACTGGATACTACAAAAAGTTTATCAAGGGCTATGCACAGATAACAGAACCTATGGAGAAGCTATTAAAGAAAGATAGTAAGTTTCAATGGACAGAGGAATGCCAGCAGAGCTTTGACACACTAAAGCAAAAAATGGTCACTGCGCCTATTTTGGTTTTCCCATATTGGAGTAAGGAATTCTATGTTCATTTTGATGCTTCATCCATTTCATTAGGAGAAGTATTATCACAGCCAGGAGCAGGAGATATTGACCACCCTATAGCCTTTGCTAGAAGAAATATTTCTATGGCTGAAATAAATTATACTACCACTGAAACAGAAGGCTTAGCTATGGTATACACACTGCATAAGTTTAGACACTACTTGTTGGGAGGACATTTTAAGATGTTCATTGATCACTCTGCATTGAAGTACTTAGTCAACAAGCCATTGTTTGGGGGGAGAATATACAGGTGGATATTATTATTGCAGGAATATGATTTTGAGATTGTGGTCAAGCCAAGGAGAATGAATAAAGGACCTAACCACTTATCCAGGTTAGAACATGGAGAGGAACCTACCAATTTGGATGATACACTACCATATGCACAGTTGTTGGCCATCAGGAAATTCGATGATAACTTCGCTAAGATAGTTCAGTTCCTGTCTATAGGAACGAAACCTCACAAATATATAGTTATTCAGAAGAAACAATTGGTAGTCTGCGCTGTAGATTTTCAACTTATAGCGGGACAGTTATATAAGATGGGACCAAATGAGATCTTGAGGAGATGCGTTATGGAGGAAGCAAGACCACTAATTATTGCAGAAGCACATGAAGGCATCGTAGGAGGACATTATGCAGGGAAATAAACATCGTAGAAGGTTCTCAGAGCTGGCCTCTGGTGGCCCACTTTACACAAGGATGATAAGGAGTACTACAGAGCCTGCGATGTATGCCAAAGAGTAGGGAATCCTTCTAGAAGGAATGATATGCCTTTAGAACCTCATCTAACTTTACAGTCATTTGAGAAATGGGCCATTGATTTTTTGGGACCTATCAACCCACCAGGGAAGTGCACAGGAGATCGATACATCATCACTGTGACAGAGTATTTGACCAGATGGGCAAAAGAAAGAGCAGTTAAGGAATGTAGTGCAACTACATCTGCGCGGTTCATCTTTGATTATATCATCACCAGATTTGGATGCCCAAAGATCCTTATGAGTGATCAAGGTACACATTTTATTAATAAAACTATTGAATCCTTGACTCGGGGATTTGAAGTTCACCATCAGAAGAGCACACCATACCACCCACAAGTGAATGGTACAGTCGAAGATTTCAATAAGATCTTGGAGATAGTACTGACGAAGATTTGCAGTGTGAACAAAGATGATTGGGATTTAAGAATTCCAGCAGTATTATGGGCTTATCGAACTACTTGCAAAAATATGACAATGTAGACTCCATTTAAGTTAGTTAATGGCTTGGAAGCAGTGATACCTATGGAATATTTGGTTTCCAGCTTAAGAATTGCATCATTTACAGGTATGGATGACACCAACATTGTTCAAGATAGGCTCACACAGTTGATGGAACTAGAGGAAGACAAGTTTATTGCAGGATTTCATCAACGGGTACAAATAGAACGAGAAAAGGCTTACCATGACAGACATATCAAGAGGAAATCATTTAAGCAAGGATATTTGGTATTGGTATATTACAACAAGTTCATGAAGCATCTAGGTAATTTTAGGACACATTGGCTTGGACCGTTCGAAGTTTCCTATGTTACATAAGGTGGAGTTGCGCAGTTGAAGACTCTTAATGGAGAATGGAAGGACAATTTAGTAAATGGGAGCCGGTTGAAATTGTATTATGAAAACCAGTTGCCTCGCAGCTCTCAGTAAAAGAAAAGGAAGAAGGATCTAGGTACCAGGTGTAGTTGAAATTGGGTACCAGACACAGAAAATACAGTTTGCACACAACAGGGAGGGACAGAGCAGAAAGCACGAGCTACTTCGCGTAGTCTACAGTCAAAGTGATACAGAAGGTTCAACCCTGTAGTGACTCGGGGCGAGACATAGGTGAGTGTTGGGGGCCTGTTGTGTTGGATCATGTTGCCATTGATGCAAATGGTTTGATTGATTGATGCCATTGATTGATGTCAAAGGATTGATTGATTGATGATTGATGTAATATAATATGTATTTTCGTTGATGAGAATGCATAGATGAAGATGGGTCAATGAGTTGTCATTGATACATGATGAAGATGGATCATTGTGGTTTCATTGGTATATGATGCATTGTTGGAAAAATGTATAGATGGCTCATTATTTTCTTATCAAGATTGATAAGGTGCACAAATGGATGAACTCCAAAGTGGTCCTCTAATGGTGAAAGCCCTCACAGGAAGATGCTTTGTGGATTGAGTTATCCTAGAAGAATGGTTGGAGGACCCTTAGTCTCATAATTGTCTTATCATGATTGATAAGGTGCACAAATGGATGAACTCCAAAGTGGTCCCCTTATGGTGAAAGCCCTCACGGGAAGACGCTTTACGGATTGAGTTATCCTAGAAGAATGG
>JZKD02S1673750.1:702982-714368 GCA_000966675.3 Picea glauca | reverse complement strand
TCTATTTATGGAAAGTGGTTAACCCTAAAAATAAGGAAAATAGGTTAAGTGACCTAAAAGAAGAAATCATTATTTAAATGATAAAGTAAGGTGGCAAAGTCAAGGTGGATTATTTTAATAATCAAGAGAACTGACAAAATCAAGAAATGATAAAGTAAGGTGACAAAATCAAGAAGGAATATTTAAATGATAAAGTATTGGAAAACTTTCTATTTATGGAAAGTGGTTAACCTTAAAATAAGGAAAATAGGTTAAGAGACCTATAAATGGGTTAACTGACCTAGATTATGAAAGTATAAATAAGATAGAAATGGTCTCTTGTAGATCATCCTTTTTGTGGATCAATGGAGAGCTGCTTGTGAGAATATCTTTTGGAGTATTGATGGAGAGCTTCTTGTGAGAGCTTCTTGAGCATTTTTGGTGTGGAAAACTTGAGCATATTGAAGATATATAGGTGACTGAGGTAACCAAGGATATCTAAGCCGAATTTCATAAGGAAGATGAAGAAAAGAGAGCCGTAATTGAAGGGCGGATAAATTCTTTTGATGATGCTTTCTAAGGTATGTTATTTACAAGTCATCTCACCATTTTCGCTATAACATTTTTTCTATAATGATTCATACCATGAAATTGCTATTCCATTGAGAAAACATACCCAAGTATCTATGGTAAACAATTCATCTTGTGGGTCATTTTATTTTGGGAGTTACACTCTATGGAAAATAGGGTTTGCGGCTAGTCCTGAAACAAGTCAAAAGCAAGTGTTTCGGGTAAAAATGTCATAACTTCTCCATAATAAATCCAAATTCAGTGAGACAAAATGTGTTGGTTAGGGTACAGTTGGTAGTATTTTTTGTAATAGTTTCAGATCAATTCAACAAATATTTTTTGTAATACCTTGTTGAATAAGCCAAAATTCAACAAGGTATGCCATTTTTTCTATAACTCCTTTTCTGAGAAGTTCCAAGTAGTGCCACCTAAAGGAATTGCATAAAACACACTGAATAACAATGTGTATCAGTTTCAGATATTTATTCATTACAGGTACAAAGTTATGATTATTTCAAGTTGGGGTTGTTGACTAATCCAAAACTAGTCATGGTTGAGATAAGCAATTGATGAGTTGGCACATACATGAGGTGTATAGTTGATGATGTTGGTACATATTAATGATTCATTGTTGATGAGTAGTTGACACATTATTTTTATATACTTGGTACATGGTTGGACGCACTTGTTTATGGTACAGGTTGATTACAGGTTGTTTGGCACAGGTTGGTGCATGGCTGATGCACTTTTTTATGTTGACAGATTGATATCTGTTGAGGATTGTTGTCTCATCTCAGTTGGTGCTGATAATGTAAGATGAGTCTTGAAAATAGAGCTAGTGCTCTTGTAGAGTTGTACTCTATTCAGTTATTGTTGAAAAACCCCCGGATTGAAGTCCATAATAAAAGGACAAATTGTACATACATCTTGTGTTCTTTGTGTTCCTTGTGGAGATGATTTGTTGATGATATGTTGCTGATATGTATTCACATATAACTGATTATAAATAATAAAAAAATGAGTAATCAGCAAATGTTGAATGTTAACTAGGGGGATTTTGTGTAAGAGGGAAGTTTTGGGAGAAAGATCCCCACACTCATTCACCCCCCCGTCTAAGTGTGGTAGGTGTGTCCAACATGTTGGCCCTTGGTTATGTATTAAGGAAGAAAGTGAAGAAGAAAGATGAAATATGAAGAGCAAAAAAGGCACACAAACCGAGGAAGGGTCGAAGTGGTTAAAGAAGAAGAAAAGAAAGAGCGAAGGAAAAGTGAGTCATTGAAAGAGAAGATCAAGGAAGATAGATAGGACCTTCAAGCCCAGTGGATAGGGATACTATCAGTGAAGTCTAATCTAGGAGGAGGGACTTGTACGACTGGTAATGGAAAAGTACAAAAAAACGAAGGATTATGGAAAAGTATCAAGTAATGAAGGATTAAAGTGTGGAGTGAAATTCCCAGCTTGAAGGTCCTCAACGGTTACCTCCTCGGGTTCTGAAGTATTGAATTCTAAAGGATCAATGTTTACAATCTCGGTCTGATCAATCAATACGAAGGTTTCAAATTGATCAAGACAACACCTTTGTGGAGGCGAGGGAGAATTATTCCTAAACTCTTCCTCGGGAGGAATGCTTTGAATTCTCCTCGATCTTCGGGGCAGTAGGTTGGCCACTTTGAGTGATCATCTCTTGGTGACAATCGAATCACCTTCCTAAAGTTGAACTACACTCACCAATCACACCGCTACAAATCCCTAAAAGACAAGAAAAAAACCAACAACTTTCTTAAGATTCCAACTCAAGTGGATTAGGTCTTGGGACTGAAATAAAAACAAAGTGGTCTTAGGCCCTTCCGAACGAAGGCACAGGTTGATTAAGTCCCATGTACCAACACATGAAGGTATGAGAATCAGTTATCTTGAAATCCATATATCATCCTTATCCATTACAAGTACCCATGCTTCACGGGGCACCCTCCAACAACACTAAAGTGTGTGATACAAAATCTATCTCAAGTACTATGAAAAACCCCTGTAGTCACCTTGTGATACACCTGGGAGAAGAAACTATGGTTACCAGCTTGCAATTAGTGCCCGACAAGTACAATTGATAGTCGGGATCAAATGTGTGGGCAGGGTAGCAAATTATGAAGACTCGAAATCACTGCATCTCGTGGAGGTATAGGCACAATTGAAACCCCTAATACATGATCTCTCACTACGCTTGGTCCAGCTTTGGAGGGGAATATCCTTGGCTATTCCTTATGTGACCTCCTATTTAACTCTTGTGTTAGAGGAGATTCCAGACCAACCTATATGACAACTAGATTCTTCACTCCCTATCGTAGAAACTTATCCTTGTTTAGTGGCCTTGGAGAAATTTACTCTCCAACCTACACCAAGGCCCTAGCCTAAACGTGTTCGTTCAGCCTAGAAAAATGAAATTTTCTAATAGATTTTTAGTTACACGTTCATTTTAATGGGTTGTTCTTTACTCAGAAAGGGTGCAGATGAAACTTTGGTGATGCAAAATAAGTACATAATGCAGTTTCTTCAAATGAAAATGGATGCAACTATACTTATGAAGAAAATTATTTTCATTTTCAAATGAAAACAAAAAGTTTCAGTGCAAGATTTAAGACACCTTGAGATGCACTTTAAAAATCTCTTTTCCGAAAACAAATGCACACAAGAATGCAAAACTTGTACTACTGGATTCTTTTCTTTTTCAATGAAAGGCTACCACTACCAAAGAACTACACAATGAAACTACTCGAATACTAAGTAACTACCTCTTTTCTTGCAAAGATGGAAGGCAAGGGTTCAAGAAAGGATAAGCAAACAAACATGCGTATTTTTGTTCTTTTTTGTTTACAAAAGAAAATGAAAACAAAATATTGCAATTTTTTTCTTTTTCAAACAAGGAAAATTAGGTAAAGAGACAAAATGTGCTCAACCAGGGAACCATTGAAAGCTCAGTGAGTCTGGATGTTCAGACAAATAAGGTTGGTCTTCCAATCAACCAGAAAAACTTTATATAAAATAACTCTTGAAATATTTTTCTTTTTCTGTATGATACACTTTCATATTTCAACAAAGCTAAGATCATCAGAGACTCGGGACAACCCAGGAAACTGAGAAAATCAAGTACTAAACCCAGAAAGAAAGAGGAATTTTTAAAAACCTCAAATTCATGCAGGTCTACGACTGTTATCCATGCAACTCACAGATATCCGCAGGCTATAGAAGTGCAACATGAAGATGTACATGGGATGTAGAACAACAACTCACAGATGGCTAGGTAAGCTGAGAAAAATAAAAAGACACTCCAAGAAAGAGAGATTTAAGACTTGGCAACAATTCCTGAGAGGCTAAAAACTCTATAAGAAACTCTAAAACTATAGAAGAAATGACAAGGAAAGAAAGCAAGAGACCCTAAGAGATTGACCCAAACTAGGAGAATTCCCTAGTATGGTTGCCAATTCTGTTGATGAAATATTTCCCCCGTGATTTTGGGTCAAAATCACAACAGATAAAGAATGTGTAGAGAATATAGAGATCTTTCCTCTGGGAAAAGAACACAAAACTGAAAGAATAGCTAATTTACTAGGAGAAGATAGGGAAGGAAAAAGGAGAAAGGGTTCACCTTAAGTCTCCTGCTTGATGTCGATCCCACTCCTTTCTTTCGATGAGCTCATGATCCTTTGTTGGAACCAACCTGCAAAATGGACATAATACAAGGGCTTCTACGAAGGTAGTTATATGATCAAAGAGTATACATGTCATATATCATATTCAAAGTAAACTTAATAATCAAAAATGAATAAAAGATAGGAGGGAAAACAAACTCTTCTATTAACGCCAAATCAGAAAGGTAAGTTACAACCTTGTCTCGCCTTTGGCACCCCCTTGAAGCCAATTATCTGGATTCCTCCAAGAATCCCTCAAGCATCGACTCATCCAATACACTCTTCCTTGTATCTCCCAAATAAGGATAAGGATACACATCATAACCATATAGATAGGAAATAGGTGTTGGAAAAGGAGTTTCTAGATAAAATGGGGTGTTGGTTAGAGGATTATAGGAAAGGGAGGCTTGCTATATACTGGAAGCATAACTTTGCACCAAGGGAATTAACCTCTCCTTATCCCTCAATGGTGTTTTTATCTCTTCCCCAATAGGTTGGGGGAGTTGGATTAGAATGTGTATGAGCATGGGGACATTGGGGAACGAGACCAACTGAAAACATCACCCGAAAACATGGAATTATTTTATTTTTTATTCTTTTTTAGGGCATCTGCGGGTTGCAATATGGAAAGTCATGGATTTTCGTGTGTTGCACTAGGGAAACCCACGGATATACTCATAAGGCATATTTTTTAAATGATTTTGGAGAGGCAATTTGGGAAAATATCTAACAAGCTTTTGGAAAAGATTAGGCCATGGCACAAATGCATAGGTGTGGCATTTTGTGCTATGACATGATAACACCAACAACATCATCAAATTTCAAAGTGTTTAAACCAGGGACAGAGTTACTTGCAACCATGACCAAGTCGTTCTAGTTTTTTGGCAATGAGCACAATATTAGAAGAGTCATAACCTCATCGTCAAAGTTCACTCCTATAGAACTTATATTATTAGTAACTGTATTAAATTAATTTAAATGATTGGAAACAAACCCACCTTCTGACATATTCATATTAAATAATCATTTCATTAGAAATACCTTGTTGGAGGCCAAGGGTTTTTCATACAGTTTAGCCAATTCCTTCATCATATCCTCCATTCACTTTTCTTTTGAAATGTTGAAAGCCACCAACATTCCCAGGCACATCTGTATCATTCCTAGTGCCTTTCTGTCAAGAACCTCTCATTCTTCGTCCTTCATACTCGTCGGTTGCTTTGCTTTTCCACCCAATAGTAAGAAAATATCCTTTTGATATAGATAGTATTCCATTTGCATCTCCCATAACTGGTAGTTTCAACTGTTAAATTTCTCAACCCTAAACTTTCCATCTTCCGGCATTTCTCCCACTCGATCTAGGAACCCTCTTTTCCTGCAAGTTACCATTCGCTTTGATACTAATTGTTAGAAATAAGAGGTTCACAAAGCAATAAAATAAAATAAATGTGGAAATAAAACACAAAATATACACAATACAATAGAGAGACAACTATATTATGTGGTTCACCCAATATGGGCTATGTCCACTAGAGAAATTACGAGTCCTTCCTTTATTATTATCTAGAAATGAAGGGATACAACCTACAACACACCCATTGTAACTTTGTCTTCTTTCTCTCATAGTATCCTCTCTCATAATACAATATTCACCCTCATACACAGTCGCAATACAATGACCTCACAGAAAAACAGGTTTTATTCTTGGGTGAAAAACCTAACATAACTTCTACAATCAGATATCTGACCCTATAATGAATGGTCTAGATTTACTACAAAATTACAATATTTTAAAAGGCAATATTCTCAAAAAAAAATCTTTGGGGGCGCTGCCCTTGAACCCCCACCAAGGGGGGATCCAATGATTTTCACTACCCTCCATGGACCCCATGTCAAGAAATGGGATCCAAACATGGCTAAAACAAGACCTCTGAATCAAGAAGATAATCAGGCTCCACAACTAACAAGAAATGAGACATTCTTGATTAAATATTTTAATCACATTGATTAGCAAGTCATACTAGAATATTCATATTTAAAGAAAGAATGATAGGAAGGTAATTTGTTTTGGTTTAAGATCATATTAAGACCATTTAAATTGGATCCATATGCTTCCATAAGAGATAGAGGCTAATATATACGCATTCAATTTAGCCATAATAATAGTGAGTTTGGAAAGTTTCATTATGTAGAAAGGACTCCACTATAGAAAGGAGTTGATATTATGCCTAGAGTTAATATAGTTGGTATATGACTGGAAATTATATTTATAAAACATGGGGAATAGTTTGGTTTGTGACATGCATGGAAAACATAATGTAGAGAATGGATCTCTTTGTAACGTTTCCCTACAGATTAATGTAGATTTGAAGAAGAGCATTGGAAATGAAGCTCATGCTACCCAAAATGATGATGGATGTGTTGGACACACCGACCAAACACCGATGGGGGGCTGAACCAGTGTAGAGATATTTTTCAAACTTCCCTTCACAAAACTCCTTAGTTAGCAATCACCATTTACTCCTTACTTATTACTATCATTTATAACCAGTTCAATGTAAACATATATCAGCAACATGCAATAGAAACATAAATCATCAATAAGTCATCACCACAAGGAACACAAAGAACACAAGATGTGTGTACAATTTTCTTTTTATTACAGACTACAATCCTTGGGTTATCAACAACAATTGAATAAAGTGCAACTCTACAAGAGCACCAGCTCTGTAATGCAAGACTGATCTTACACAACTCAACACCAACTAAGAGGAGGATTCAATCATCAATAGATACCAATCTATCAGTAGGTACTGGACCTGTTAGTAGTGCAGCACATGTATGTACACGCCCTACAAGTAGTAAAACTCGTGCATGTACGCAGCCTGTCTGTACTACAACATCTATATTCCTTTTGAAAAATTAGGGTTTTATCTCATTGGTAAACTCAAATCCTCTACATCCTTCAGTCACATCCACTTCTATCTTTCACTGTCCAATATAAACCATAACCAATCACAACACATCTATTCTCTCCAACAACTTCATCATGCTCCTCAACCATACAATATGAATGCTACTTAATAATGTATAAGAAACCAATATACTATGTCAATCATATCAGTATTGAACCATAAGAGTGTTTCTCACTCTATCAAGAAACCAACATAACCATATCACATCAGTCATACCAAGAATGCCTTAATCATTCACCATATAATAAGCAAGAGTATCCATCAAGACAACTATGTGGCCATAACAGAGTTTCTATGGCAGATCTGAGCCCATAGAATGCAGATCTAGAACTTACTTCAGACTTCAAGAACTAGGCATCATCTCACACTCAAGTCTTCATGACTTCCTCCAAATGTATGCACTTTGATATTCTTCAGCCGGCGTGTGTATGTTCTATGTCTTACTGCATCCCGAGTATGTACGCTCTGTGGCCCACTGCTGCTCGTGTACTCCTTCAGAAACTAGGGTTTTTGAACTTCTGAAACTTTCTTCGTCAAGATCTCAAAATTACGGAAACTTTGATGCATCCATGAGATCCTCCAGACAATCTCTCTCTCAGAATATATCTTCAATATAAGCTTAAGATATGTCTCTCACAAGATACCCTTGCCTCTTATTTATACTATCCATGTAGCTTCCTTAGAAGCATCTTCTTGGCCACTTTGTCCACACAGTCACTTATGTCCAACTTTGTCCAATATTCCACTTGTCCATATATCCAATAGCCACTTGACCACTTAACCTACTTTCCTCATTTTAGGGTTAACCCTCTCATAACTACTTTCCATAATTAGAAAGTTCTCCATTTACTTTATTATTTAAATAATCTTCTTTGACTTTATCACTTTACTTTATTATTTAAATCATTTCTTCCTTGTAAGCACTTTGACTTCTTTGACCTTTTGGGGCTTGAAGCGAACATATGAGGGTCCTCCAACCTCGTAAGGCCATAACTCTCAAACCTTGAGGAGTTATGTGACGTTCCACATACCACCAAAAATGGCATGACGAGCACTATCCATCTAGGATAGTTTCACTGACAAATTCACTGATATTTATCTCATTATTCCAAAATTAAGTATGGGTTCCCTAACCATACTTCTAGGATAACACAACCGCAAAGTTTCTTCCCATGAGGGCTTTCACCATAAGGGGACCACTTTGGAGTTCATCCATTTGTACTTCCTATCAACCATGACAAGACAATAATGAGTCATCTTTACAGCAATCCAACTGGAATAACCCGTGACAATACATTAATATGACATTGTTCCTTTGCCATTGATTCCATGCATGATCACATGATCCAATGATCAATACATGAATGCATCAAACCATCTGTTAGCACTAGAAGTCGCCTTCAGATTGCAAGAAAGGCAAGCCCAGTACCCATCAAATTTAAGTGGATGTTGGTTTTATATGGATGGAGGTCAATGGACAAAACTCAGAATCTGAATGAAGTTCAACACATAAATGGACAAGAAATGTACAGGGAAGTGAGGGCCACATTAACTTCATTCAGGAAATTGAGTTAAAGCGAGAGCAGAGGGAAGACTTAGTGAGAGAGGTGAACGAGACTGTTATTGATACTAACAGGGGGGTGAATCAGTATCAAGTACAATTTTAAAAACCTTTTTCGACTTATACTTAAACCATTCAATTATATCCAATGAGCAATGAACAATAGTATAAGAGTTACACCAATACACCACAATACACCATGCACAATATATGAGAAATAATCAATAGTTTTTGTTCATCTTTTATGAGCAATATATGAGAAATAATCAGTGTAGTGATCTTTTTCAAACTTCCCTTCACAAAACTCCTTAGTTATCAATCACCATTTACTCCTTACTTATTACTATCATTTATAACCAGTTCAATGTAAACATATATCAGCAACATGTAATAGAAACATAAATCATCAATAAGTCATCACCACAAGGAACACAAAGAACACAAGATGTATGTACAATTTTCTTTTTATTACGGACTACAATCCTTGGGTTATCAACAACAATTGAATAAAGTGCAACTCTACAAGAGCACCAGCTCTGTAATGCAAGACTCAGCTTACACAACTCAGCACCAACTGAGAGGAGGATTCAATCATCAATAGATACCAATCTGCCAATAGGTATTGGACCTATTAGTAGTGCATCACGCGTATGTACATGCCCTACCAGTAGTAAAACTCATGCATGTACGTGGCCTGTCTGTACTACAACATCTATATTCCTTTTGAAAAATTAGGGTTTTATCTCCTTGGTAAACTCAGATCCTCTGCATCCTTCAGTCACATCCACTTCTATCTTTCATTGTCCAATCTAAACCATAACCAATCACAACACATTTGTTCTCTCCAACAACTTCCTCATGCTCCTCAACCATACAATATGAATGCTACTTAATAATGTATAAGAAACCAATATACTATGGCAATCATATCAGTATTGAACCATAAGAGTGTTTCTCACTCTATCAATCAACCAAAATAACCATATCACATCATCCATACCAAGAATGCCTTAATCATTCACCATATAATAAGCAAGAGTATCCATCAAGACAACTATGTGACCATAACAGAGTTTATATGGCAGATCTGAGCCCATAAAATGCAGATCTGGAACTTACTTCAGAATTCAAGAACCAGGCATCATATCACACTCAAGTCTTCATGACTTCCTCCAAATGCATGCACTTTGATCTTCTTCAGCCGGCGTGTGTATGTTCTCTGGCTTACTGCATCCCGATTATGTATTCTCTTTGGCCCACTGCTGCTCGCGTACTCCTTCAAAAACTAGGGTTTTTGAACTTCCGAAACTTTCTTCGTCAAGATCTCAAACTTACGGAAACTTTGATGCATCCATGAGATCCTCCAGACAATCTCTCTTTCAGAATATATCTTCAATATAAGCTCAAGAGATGTCTCTCACAAGATACCCTTGCCTCTTATTTATACTCTCCATGTAGCTTCCTTAGAAGCATCTTCTTGGCCTCTTTGTCCACATAGTCACTTATGTCCAACTTTGTCCAATTTTCCACGTGTTCATATATCCAATAGCCACTTCACCACTTAACCCACTTTCCTCATTTTAGGGTTAACCCTCTTATAACTACTTTCCATAATTAGAAAGTTCTCCATTTACTTTATTATTTAAATAATCTTCTTTGACTTTATCACTTTACTTTATTATGTAAATCATTTCTTCTTTGTAAGCACTTTGACTTCTTTGACCTTTTGGGGCTTCAAGCCAACATATGAGGGTCCTCCAACCTCGTAAGGCCATAACTCTCAAACCATGAGGAGTTATGTGATGTTCCACATACCACCAGAAATGGCATGATGAGCACTATCCATCTAGGATAGTTTCACTGACAAATTCACTAATATTTATCTCATTATTCCAAAATTAAGTATGGGTTCTATAACCATACTTCTAAGATAACACAACCGCAAAGTGTCTTCCCATGAAGGATTTCACCATAAGGGGACTACTTTGGAGTTCATCCATTTGTACTTCTTATCAACCATGACAAGACAATAATGAGACATCTTTACATCAATCCAACTGGAATAACCCGTGACAATACATTAATATGACATTTTCCCTTTGCCATTGATTCCATGCATGATCACATGATCCAACGATCAATACATGAATGCATCAAACCATCTATTAGCACTAGAAGTCGCCTTCAGATTACAGGAAAGGCAAGCCCAGTACCCATCAAATTTAGGTGGATGTTGGTTTTATATGGATGGAGGTCAATGGACAAAACTCAGAATCTGAATGAAGTTCAACACATAAATGGACAAGAAATGTAGAGGGAAGTGAGGGCCACATTAACTTCATTCATGAAATCGAGTTAAAGAGAGAGCAGAGGGAATACTTAGTGAGAGAGGTGAACGAGACTACTGTTGATACTGAGAGGGGGGTGAATCAGTATCAAGTGCAATTTTAAAAACCTTTTTCAACTTATACTTAAACCATTCAATTATATCCATTGAGCAATGAATAATAGTATAAGAGTTACACCAATACACCACAAAACACCATGCACAATATATGAGAAATAATCAATAGTTTTTGTTCAAGGGAAGTAATGACTTCCAAAGGTAGCTACAGCTTCCA
>JZKD02S1673750.1:667100-702932 GCA_000966675.3 Picea glauca | reverse complement strand
CACATAGAACCTGATAATGCTTCCTGAGACTTCTTCAATTTCTACAATTCTTCAATTCTTGGAGTACTCTGATCCTATAGATAATATTACTCAATGTATTCTCTGAAACTCCTCCTTGAAGCCTCCCCAAAAAGAGGTTATAGAAAGAATGGTAGACTTTATTCAATTATGGTCTGTTCAGAAGACCCAGCTTGTACAGCATGATCCGTGCTCAATACTTAACATCTGATTCTCAAACTCGCACACAAGAAACTAGAGTCCGTACTATTTCCAATGGAAGTAGTCCCACTTCATTTGGATTCTGTATAAACAAGTTATGACTGTTTTACTCGGAACACCTATTTATTGACTGGCTTCAACACTGGTCACAACCCCTATCTTCCACAGAGTGTATCTCCATAATTATAGCAAATCAAGAGATGAACCTTTTACTAGAGGTACCTTGATAGGTCTTCTCAATACCATAGATATTTCACCATCTGAATTGTTCTACAAAAAAAGTTATAGAAAAAATGGTAAGATGACCTAAAAATAACATACCTTAGAACACATCACCAAAAGACTTCATCCTCCCTTGAAATCTGGCCTTATTTTACTTCTTATTCCCTCTGAAATTCGACTTGTATCAAATGAATGTATAATGATGTTTATTTATACCATTTATGTCATTTCCTTTTAACATTAGGGCCGACCTGATAATTTGTTATTTTGTAATTCTTTTCTTTAATTATCTTCAGGGCCTACATGTACAATTCACTTTGTCATCTTCACAAATTCATTTCTCCTCAACCATGAGGATCCACGTGACATGACACATACCACTGGAAACAACATGATGTATACTATCCATCTATGGGTGTTGTATCTGCATGTGCATTTTCCTTCATGTCCTAATACTTCATCAATCTTGCGGTCCAAAACCCATGACAAGGGATGACATCAATGACAACAACCAATCTTCCAACAATCTCCCCCTTTTTCATTGATGGAAACACTCATGCTCCCCCTATCATAATGATCTCAATTTCTCTCCCCCTTTGACATCAATGGAAACGGGTACGGATTCTCCCCCTGAGTTTAATGGAAAAAAGGTAACCTTCTTCTTTGGGGCTGCTCCCCCTAACCATTTTTTCTATAACTCCTTTTCTAAGAGGTTCCAACTAGTGCCACCTAAAGGAATTGCATAAAACACACTGAAGAACAATGTGTATCAGTTTCAGATCTTTATTCATTACAGGTACAAAGTTATGATTATTTCAAGTTGGGGTTGTTGACTAATCCAAAACTAGTCATGGTTGAGGTAAGCAGTTGATGAGTTGGCACATACATGAGGTGTATAGTTGATGATGTTGGTACATATTAATGAGTCATTGTTGATGAGTAGTTGACACATTATTTTGATATACTTGGTACATGGTTGGATGCACTTGTTTATGGTACATATTGATTACAGGTTGTTTGGCACAGGCTGGTGCATGGTTGATGCACTTGTTTATGTTGACAGATTGATATCTATTGAGGATTGTTGTCTGATCTCAGTTGGTGCTGAGAATGTAAGATGAGTCTTGCATATAGAGCTAGTGCTCTTGTAGAGTTGTACTCTATTCAGTTGTTGCTGAAAAACCCCCGTATTGAAGTCCATAATAAAAGGACAAATTGTACATACATCTTCTGTTCTTTATGTTCCTTGTGGAGATGATTTGTTGATGATATGTTGCTGATATGTATTCACATATAACTGATTATAAATGAAAAAAATGAGTAATCAGCAAATGTTTAATGTTAACTAAGGAGTTTTTGTGTAAGAGGGAAGTTTTGGGAGAAAGATCTCCACACTCATTCACCCCCCCGTCTAAGTGTGGTAGGTGTGTCCAACATGTTGGCCCTTGGTTATGTATTAAGGAAGAAAGTGAAGAAAAAAGAAGAAATATGAAGAGCATGGAAGGCACACAAACCGAGGAAGGATCGAAGTGGTTAAAGAAGAAGAAAAGAAGGAGCGAAGTAAGGAAAAGTGAGTCGTTGAAAGAGAAGATCAAGGAAGACAGATTACCAAAGAAGATGGATCATGGACAACTCAGCAAGAGGAAAAAGACACCAATGGGTTCTTTGGAGTACCTCGCGGAAAGGAAGGAATACCAGGCTGGTGAGGCCCTTAAGATGCGGGTTATGTGGACCTAGGGTTTTTTCATCTAGGGTTTTGACACCAAGACTTAGATATAAGGTTGTCTGAGAGTTATGTAATTTATAAATAAAGGTCTAGAAGAGTCGAAAGGGTTGTTCATTGGTTATGATTATTTTTGTTGATGTAAGAGAGAGAGAGATAAGTGTTTTGTTGTAAGAGAATTTTTTATTATGGATCTTCAGCTGGGTGAGAAGATCAACCCTGTCGCTGGGTGCGTAGGGAGGGGAGAGAAAGAGGAAGAGATAGAGAGAGATCTGCAGCTAAGTGCACGGATAGAATCGTATGTTTTCATATAATATATCAAGAAATGTAGTTCTATAAACGTAGCTCTAGGGAGAGGGTGGACCACGTAAATCTTATTGTTCTTTGTGGCTGATGTTGTGTTATTGGCTATAAATTATATTATTATTGCATGAATGTTAGATCAAAGATATAACTTCATAAAGTAAGCATAATATTGTTAGGCATATCTAGGTTAGTTGCGTTGTTGTTCTGGATTCACTTTTCAATTCCTCTGGTTGTAGACACCTGTGTCCTGCAACCCCCCTATTGCTACTTCGGTTTAGACTTCATCTTCTTCACAGGCGTTGTTGAAAGGGCCAGTAGTTAGGGTTTTCTGGTGCATTGTTAGAGTTGAATCTTGGGTCTGCCCCTATGCCAACAAGTACACTGGAACAAACACAATCTAGCTGAATCGTCATTGAGCGAGTTGTATGAACACCACAATTGGAACGTTGTAACGTGGTCCTATGGATCATCACTACTTTTCACTTTGAATTTTGGAATGTCCATAGGTAGTTTGGTTTGGACTGTAGGACAACTAGGTTCATGATGAATGAGATCATTCATCAACTTGGATAAGTTTGGAAAATGTAGCATTTCCAAAAATGGTAACTTAGGCTGCATCCTTCACTGATGAGCGGCCTGAAAAGAAGATCATTGGGTTGTAACTGGCACCAGGCTACCAGAAAGAGTTTTTTATCGAACCAGAGCTTGGGATGAAGCCTTTTTGTCCCTGATTAAATGAAGGAACACCTCCAACCATATGACTCCTAAAATAAGAACCAATGTTTCCCCCAGCGGACCCCCCATGCATAGGAAAAACTCCTTGCATCGGGGTAGACTGATTGGAAAATGGCTTGACCCCTTGCAACATCCCTTGAGAGGGATTCCAATGTCCTTGGAGATGGGTTCTCCCCAAAGGTTCCCCTAGAAAAGACAAAGGTACTTTCTAGGGGATAGACCAACATGGGAAGGGGTTTTCCCCTGCCGACAATGCAGATACGGTGAAATGATTACTCCCGAACCCACCGTAAAGTGTGAATGGGGTCGGTGTAGATGGAATACAAGAGTATTGAGTTCGACTACCCAAGAAGGCACCCCAACCCCATGCAGGGTTAGGGTCGGAAGATTGGACAGATCCGATTCCAACGAATGGGGATGACCAAGGAATGTGTCCTCCGTCCCAAGGTACAGCTTGGTAAGGAGTTAGAGTGCTCCCTACACCAACATTCAAAAACTGGGACGTTGGATGAGAAATAACCAACGTGTTAAGAACGTTAATCGGTGACATTCTATAAGAGAAAGTGTTTGGTGTTGATGAAAACAATGCAGCTACACTCAAAACTTGAGTGGGACCGACAACTGACAAGGAAATTTTATAGGTTGTCATGACGATGGTGGATTGAACCACATTTTTCATTTGACCCGACATACTAGGAGGAAAGATCCCCCCAGCACCTATCACCGAGGTGGGAATTGCAAGGGTTCTCAACCTTGACATTGGCGGAGTGTCATCCATAATGGCCTAGTGGATAGGGATACTATCAGTGAAGTCTAATCTAGGAGGAGGGACTTGTACGACTGGTAATGGAAAAGTACCAAGTAATGAAGGATTAAAGTGTGGAGTGAAATCCCTAGCTTGAAGGTCCTCAATGGTTACCTCCTTTGGTTCTGAAGTGGTTAATTATGAAGGATCAATGTTTACAATCTCGGTCTGATCGATCAATACAAAGGTTTCGAATTGATCAAGACGACACCTTGTTGTTGGGGAAAAACACCCTATGGACTAGCAAATAGAGTTCAGACTTTGCATGCAGATATGACCGAATAGAAATTACTTTCTACCTTCATCCCTAGATTTAAATCCCCTTTTCTTAGTAAATGCATGGAAATATCAACCTACCTTGTTACCGGAGTTTGATGTCGATCCTCCGTTGTGCTTGATTACTTGTTCGCAATACTGCTTCCAAAGTTGACCTGCATCCAAGATGAGCAACAACTATGCATGCATACTACTTATATACTAACGGGTTAGAAATCAAACATAAACTAATCAAACCATAAAAATTTCATGAATTGGGATGGGAAAAGCATTCTCTTTATTACTTAAAATGAGTCAACTTACAAAATTTGATACCAGCCACTGTTCCTTGAGCTTGATCCTAGGCTCCTCTTCTTCTATCCTTCAACTGCTTTTCTTTGAATCTGCTTTGGCATAAGGAAAGGCTAAAGGGTTGGGACAATGGGAATACGTAAATGGGCAGAGTTCCTTTGCTATATTTTTCCTCCTCCAAATGGTACCCCTACCCCTTCTTTTATAAGCTAGAAGGAGCTAGATATTTGGATGAACCCTCGGCCATGCATGGCCGGGAGTTTCAGTTAACTCACCCATAGTTTTTTGTTCCATTGGCAACTTTCCTTTTTTCATGCTTTTGTCAGTCCACATGAGCTGTTTTGGGTCAGCCAGCATGTACACGCGTGCAGTAATGGATTAGGGCGCGTGGGCATTTATTCAAGAGGATTTTCAAAGAGTTGTTCAGCAGTGTTTTGACAAAGAAGGGATATGAGTTGGCCTGATTCCAGGTAATCATGTGTGGTGCAATTTAGGGTTATAACAGATGCCCCCTAATGTGTGAGGTCATAAGAGCATCTGATGACCAAAATACATTACCAATCTTTACTAATGTGCCGAATGATTGAGCCCAAGGATCAGGAACCGGGAGGTGTCGTCTACAAAAGAACAAATGTCTCGTCGAGGCGGGCATACCCATGCTCAGAATAAAATAGAACCATGGATACCAATCAAATACACTGTAGATCCATGTCAAATAACTATAAATAATAGTCGCAAACAATACACAGTGGAGCTACATCTCGAAATCAGAAAGATATACATATAGAGTATCCATCTTCCAGAAGTTGATTCGGCCTAATGGCTGGAGATGAGATCTTCAGAGCTTGAGAAATGACTTCAAAATCTTCAAAACTCGAGTAGGAGTGTAATATGAGTGTACGACTGCACTACCCAGAGGTCTTCGATGGCTTGTCGGTCATGGACTTGATAATCTTGATGATCAGACTGAAGGCTTCAGTGATTTCGAACAAGGACTTGATTGGATGTTCAGGATGGCCGGGTATGCGGACAAGAGACATGTTGCAGAGGGGCCGACTCAGGCCTAGTAATAAACTTCCCTTGGACAATAGCATGACAAATGATGAGACTCAGGAAGCATGTATGTTAATCATAAGTCTACGAAGCTGGAGGCAACGCAAACTCTCCATATGTTTGGAAGGATAACCAAATGGTTGAGGACACAACTCTATATAGCGAGAAACACTTCCTAAGGTCGTACTACATCCCATAGTCTAATGAACAAACAGACAGATGTGCATTATCCAAGGGCGACTCATTATGTTGCCAATAAAGAAAATACTTTTCCCTTCCTCTTTTTGGGGTATATTTGATTTTTTTTTTCTTTTCAATAATTGTGGAAAAAGAATAAAGGAATATTACGTTACAAATGGAGGAATAAGTATTGCAAACATACAAGTTCAAGGCACAAGGACAAGACTGATGTTCTAGTAAAATGATACTCAGGAAAAATCCTCCAGCAGCCAAAGGTGTTAAGACGCAGAAGCAAACTGTCACAAGGCTGGTGTATAAGGTATGCAAATGCGGTTAATAAAACACACAATGGTAACATCCTTCGATGTAATTTTAATGAGCCCAAAGAAGGTTAGCTCGGTGGTTTTTCATATTTAGAGAGTCTGAAAAAACATAAAAGGAGACTCCATTAGGGTACCTTTTTCGAAGATAGTCTAGTCGGTTCAAAAAAGGAGTAAAATAGCACCGATTAGACGTCGATTCAAAACCATTTTAATGAGTGTGACAAGGACAAGATCACTCGGCCATTTTTTCACTTTCAAGGAGTCTGAAAAAAGATTAACTATGGACTCCGTCAAGAATATTCTTCTGTACCAATTTAACGAGTGTGAAAGAATAAGGTCACTCGGTGATCTTTTAATTTTTTGGGAGTCTGAAAAGAGCTTAACTATGGACTCTGTGGTGGTTTCTTTTTCGTAAGTTTAGTCCCTCAGGCCCAAAAAAGGGACAAAATTATACCTGAGAATACTCTTCTAAAGAACAGAAGTTCCATAGAGTATACCTTTGTTCGTACAGTTGACCTTCCAGACCGAAAAAGAGGTAAACTACCGCCGGACAGACGTGACTTCAAATTTCAGTTTAACAAGTGTGAAAGGCCACAAGATCGTTGGGCAATCTTTTCATGTTTAGAGGGTCTGAAAAGGGCTTAAAAGGAGACCTGTTGTTTTTTGGGAGTCCTGAGGGTGAGACCAAGAGCGAAGAAGAATCATGCAAATGAGGCTCAAACTCATATTCAGGAAAGACTGTAAGGACTCCTGAGCCTATAGTGTTTTAGAGACGGCATGGACACCATAATGCAACCAGGACCTACCTAGGGCATCCATGTTCTGGTAAGCTCTACTGCCCAGTTACAACACTTCTAAAGCAGATATGATGGTTCTGTGTCACAACCTGATGGGATCGATCCTATGGCAGAGAAAAAAGACAACGAGATGCAAAAGTTGGGGTAGTAACCTAACCTATATGCTCAAGTTGATTCTTGGAAAAAATTTCATGGACCGTCAAAATTTTCTCAAAACTCAAAAAAAATGTCCCAATACCCGATCAAATCCCTCCCATATAACTCTTGAATCACTCTAAATGGTTTTTGGTATAAAGAAACTGATAAGGGAGGCCAAAAAAGTGACAAAAAGAGGCCAACAAGTCTATAAATAGAAGCTGGCAGCTCATTATCACCATTGCTGATTTGGAAATTGACTCTGGAGCCAAAAGATCCCCTTTGCTAAAAATGTTGATTCTGGGAGCTACAGTGGATGAAATGAACTTCCGCTTGGACCAAGTAAGTACAAACTCCCCTATCTAGCTATTCAATTCTTTAATTTTTCATTTTCTTTCATTTTTTGGGTGGGCGTCGACCTTTAAAAGGTCAGCCCTAGGTACACGTGGGTTGTCTCTGGACAGGCCATGTGTACACTCGAGCAGAGTAAAGTATGCCCGTGTGTACACGCGAATGTCACCTCTACAGCTCGTGTGGACCCCTCTTTTATAGCAAAAAAGAACTAAAGATCAAGCACCGACCCTCCTGAACTTTGTTGTGTTGGCAAGATGTATGTCCAGTGGAGGGAAAGGGAGCATGAAGCAATTAGTGAGTTGGTTGTGGGAGATCTGAATGTCGTGGTCGTGTCAATGCAGTGTGGTTTACTTAAGTTCTTCCTATGTCCATTTATGCGAGTGCAACCAAGGCTACTGAATGCCTTGATTGACTACTGGCACCCTGATGTAGAGGCCTTCATGCTAGAGGGGAAATCATTGGTGCCCACCACCGATGATATCTGCTTTTTGACTGGCCTCTCAAGGAGAGGGGAACCAGTCAACTTCAGGATGTTTCCTGCAGGGCCGCATAACATAGTGGAACTGATAGTCGAGCACTGTGAGGTAGGGACAAACCGTCTGAGCTCCCAGGTGCCCATCAGTAAGATCACTAACCTATCGCTGCAGGGGATATTATTACTGATTGGGCGGATTATCGGTTTAGCAGCCTTGCATCAGGCGTCTCGCGCACAGATGAACTGTGTTATCCAGTGCTTGAATGCACAGATTTTTGACTGGAGTACCACACTACTTGAGTGTATGAAGAGGTAATTGACAGATTTCCAACAGCGGACACAGAGGAACTTTGGATTCATGATGATTTTGTGTTCATTCTTCTTTGAGAGAGTTCTGAGCTTTAGTCCTCGGGAAGTGGTATGAGGACATCAGGCCTCTTTCCCTGCAGTATGTAGATGGGTAGTATTACTGCCACGACAGGGTGGTGGAAGGACCAATGAGTCCTTCAATGATGACTTCTTTACGTGGCTGTCATGGCAGATCCCTGTGATCGAGGATTACCCATATGCAGGGAAAGAATTTTCTAGAGATCCTGAGATACCCATGCCTCCTAGTGAGCAGCGAGGGGAGATGGGCAAGTCTCCACCTTTGTAGTTTTTTGTTTGCATATGTAATCTTTATGTCATTTTTGTTATATATATCATTTTTTTGTATGCCGTAGTATTTGACGGGTATATGTTTGTTGCATGCAGATGTGGGACCTGTGTGACCTATCGATTATGCACGGAATAGGCGTCGTCCTCAGCCAAAAGCTGCAGCTGCCACCGGGGGACTAGCAATAGCAGGGAACCTCCCATCTAGGGAGGCTTAGAGGGTCCTTAGATGAGTTGATAAGAACTTCACTGCACTCACTCGCACAGTCCCAATGGCAGAGATAGAGGACCTGCCGCCATCCATGCAGCCTCACGTAGTGGGGGCACCTCGGACGTGGGTCCGATTGTTTAGGTGTTTAGCCCATGATGTGGACTATTATAACAGGGCCCATAGGCCCTGAACCTATTTACACTTTTTACATGCCACGAGCACTATTTGTATATATTTTTTGAGGGCATAAGCCCTATGACTCATTATTAGTCCCATTTTTAGGCGCTTGCGTCCATCTATGTACTCTGGTTATTTTATGATGTTATATATGGTTTTTTGATCTTTTGTGTCTTATGGATCACGTGTGCAAAAACGTATTTACATGCTTATGTCATTGTTCTTTCATATGTGTGCAAGATGCAAATCTAAAATTTGATTAGCTAGAGTATCTGTAATTTGGTTTAATCTCCTAGGAACATAAAAATATGTAATATAATCAAAGTTTTGTTCTAAGAGATGTACCCTAAGGAATCGTCGGTGTAAAGTTAGATCATGAACCTGGTATACTCTGTTTAGTTGTGACACAACTAGTTAAGCATCGAGATAGACCCGGAGATGAGAGATACCCAATGACAAGGCATCACGAAGCAAATCAATAACTACACTATACTCAGTGACATTATTTGTGGTGTCACCTAAGCATATACCTCCGGAAGATAATAACTGGACCTGAGGTGTAAATATTACCCAAGCTGTGGAGGCAAGCCTCCGAGTGTGCCAACTAGCACCGTCTGCATACCCAATGAACACCTCAGAATCACTTGAAATCTGCCATATTGAAGAAAGATAACATCAATGACACGTCCATAACACTTAAAAGAAATTAAAAAGTAATAGTACAAAGACTATACATATGTTACAAAAAGTTACCCACAGTGACCTGCCTATGAGTAATACTTCTTGAGGTAGAGCCCATTTCTAGGCTCCGCCAAAGCATTCCCTTCAAAATCAACCAAATGATAAGCACCCTTTTTTAATACCTCTTTTATGATGAAGGATCTGAACCACATGGGTTTGAATTTTCCTGCCCCTAGGGGGTCCTTATCTTGGTCATAGACTAGGACAAGGTCGCCTTCAGAAAAAATCCAAGGATGAAGGGACCTATCATACTGACACTTGACCTTATGTTTGTGAGCCTCGTTGGCCAAGGCCACATCACGACACTACTCATTGAGTTGCTCAAGGTGTACTAACTGTTCTTCAAATGGAGAAGTGTCTGGCAATAATTGTACTGCCAATTTTAGAGATGGGATCTGACATTTGATGGGCAAGACTACCTATAGCTCGTAAATGAGTTGAAAAGGTGAGAAATGGGTTGCGGTCTTAACAGATGTTCGGTAAGCCCATAATGTCGAGTATAACATCAAATGCCAATTTGACTTGGCTGAGTTGATAGTTCGCTATAGAATAGTCTTAAGAGTTTTGTTTACAGCCTCTACCTACCCATCAGCTTGGGGGTAGTAAGGTGATGAATGCTCTTGCCATAACCCAAGCTTTGATGTTAATTCGGTCATCATTTGGTTCTGAAAGTGACTGCCATGGTCAGTGACAATCTCTCTCGGGACATCGAACCTTGCTATAATCTGGTTGATTAAAAAGAGAGTTGTAGTCTCTCCATCATCTTTAAACGTTGGCATAGCTTCGACCCACTTAGTGAAGTAGCCTACAACTACGATGATATAGCGGTGCCCCCTTGCTGATGGGGGGTTGCAAGTAGTGTAATCAATCCCCCACTTGGTGAAGGCACCAACTGTGATGACAGGAAACATAGGAGCGAGATGTGCCCACATCTTCCTAGAGAAGACTTGACACTGATGGCACTTCTTGACTGATTCTATACAATCTTTGATAAGTGTCGGCTGGAAGTAACCTGCTCCTAGAATTTTTTGGGTTGTTTCCAACCCAGACAAATGACCGCCACAAGCTTTGGTATGGAAATCGTTGAGCATGATGACTGCCTCCTCATGTGTGAGACATTGATGTAAGATGCAGTCTACACCTCTCCGATACAACGTATCATTGAGTATGAGATAATTCTTACCCTGATGGCGTATACGTCGATGCTCATCATGAGAAGTAGAAGTGGGGCACTTCAAAGTCTGGAGATAGATAAGTATATCTCCGTACCAGGGATCTAAATATGTGATCAAAAACATGTCTCCCCGGATAGGCAATTCTTTAGGCACAACGTCACCTAATTCAACCGGAAGTTCCAAAATAAGCTCTACGAAGACCAATGACTTTTTAGACTTTGTTGAAATGAAGTGTAAGTCAAATTCCTAGAGGATGACTATCCTTATATTGATTTTTCCGCCTATAACCCATCGTGTCAACATGTACTGGAATGGATTCACGACAGCAATGACGGTGGTCTTGCGAAACAGAACATAATGATGAAACCGTTGAACAGCATGAACAGCTGCCAACGCAAGTTTTTCGATATGAGAATAATTGAGTTCTGGTCCTACGAGGCCTCGGCTCAGGTAATAGATCACGTATTCTAAGAACAAATCATCTTCCTGAACTAAAACCATGCCAATGGTTGACTCTGCGACAGCCATATATAATAAGAAAGAGCATTGAGAGGCTTTGTCCCAGAAAAAGGGAATGTCTTTCTTCAGTAAATGCATAAAGCCCTTGGTAATTTCGGCATAGTTGGCGATGAAGTGTCGTAAGACGTTCACCTTGCCTTGTAGACTCTAAAGTTGTAGGATTGTGCGTGGGGGGGGCAACTAGATTATTGCCTCCACCTTGAGAGGATCAACCATGATCCTTGTTGTTGATACAATGAAATCTAACAAATGTCCTGATGTTACGCAGAAGCTGCACTTGTTTGGATTCAAGTGAATCCTAAAGTAGCGACAGCGTTTGAAGATTCGTCTAAGGTGTGTAGGATGATTCGTTCTCTTGCGAGATCATGATGCTAAATCATCTAGATAGGCCTCGATTATATGCTTGAGATCATGAAAAGAAAAAGACATGGCCCGCTGGAAGGTGGCTTCAGCATTTTTAATACCAAAAGGCATCTTACGATATGCGAATGTACCCCACAAACAAATGAATGTAATTTTGTGTTGGTCTTCGGGTTTGATTTGGATTTGATTATATCCTGAAAAACCGTCCATGAAACAAAAGGCTTCGCAACCAGCACATTCATCAATGATCTGGTCAATGAACGGTGTTGGAAAATTATCTTTGGGACATGCCTTGTTCAAATCACGGAAATTGGTACATACACGAATCGTGCCTTGTTTTCTATTGACCAGCACAGGATTTGACACCCATTGAGTCAAATGGATAGGATAGATAAAACCTTCCTTTAGCAATTTCTCAACCTCAATCTTGATGGCTGCTTCTTTCTTGGGATTAACTGAATGAAGCTTCTGTCGAATAGGCTTGGCATCAGGATACATTTTGATTTCATGTTCAACTATTTTTGGATCGATACCTATCATTTCCTCATAAGACCAGGCAAAAATGTCACGGAATTCTTTGAAAAGATCCATGTAGATTTGAATCTCTTCGGGGGAGCAATCTTCTCTGACGAAGACGTTCTCCACGATGGTAGGGTTTCGGTAGATGTTTATTGGTATAGTTTCAGCGATAGTTGCCATATTGCCCTCAGCATAAATTTCATGTGTAGCTAAGAGGTTAATAGGACACGGTTGATCTCCCGTCATGGTCATGGTGAATTCTCCTGCTTCGATTCAGCTTAACTCTGGGAGAAAATATGATCTGTGATGAAGATCTTCCCAAGGTTTGTCCGGACTAGCCATTGCTTAATTTACTGCTTCATCAGAAGGCAAGACTAAGTCTGACGAATCGACATTAGCGAGAGAACCCTGAGCCCAAATAGGCTCTAGAAGTGGATCTAACTCTTGTGCAGGAGTCGGATCAGTGTTAGCTGAAGCTTGCTAGACTAAAGAGTACGCTTCTTCAGTGGAAGACAAGGGCATGGACATGCATGGGTGTCTTGTCTCATCCATCATGGATGATGGGGAAGGAAGAATCCATGGATCCTCGAAGTAAGTCGTGCGGAACGACGAAACTTAAAAAATCTCAACCGTATGGTGATTAGATATAAATTTGATATCACCCTGAGAAGGTGGGTAATCAAAGGTACCCAACAAGGATGGGAACAAACCAACTCCTACGTTGACGACACCTGGTTGAGGATTATCAATCATCGAGACCGTGGATGCCCCCAAAGCTGGGTCAGGTCTGGAGAAAGACAATTGATCGATGGTCACTATTCGGCCCTCATGTGGAAACAACAAGACCCTAAAAACTGTAGCAACCATAGCTTGTATAGCATAAGTCCAACTCTATCCTAACAAGAGTTTATAGTTGAGGGGAGCATCGACTACCTCTACTTCGACACACATGGTCTTCCCTCCTAACTGCATGGGGAAAGAAGGAACGATGCCATGTGGTCGGAATGAATGTCCATCGAAAGCAGTGAGGAGAGTAGGTGATGGAGACAAAACGGGTTGGCCAATGGCCTTCCAACATGCCAATGACATAACGCATTTCGAGGTGCCCTCGTCGACCACCGTGCAGAAGATATTCCGAGTAAAAATTTTCTTGAGGTAATCCACTACTATCTAAAACGCTACGTGGTAAGGTAGACGAGGTTTTAAGTCGGTTGTATCTAACATGATGGTACCCAGATTACAAGTCTCAGTAGAGACCAATGCGGTTAACAAGGCTTTCCTCTGAGCAGGGCAGCTTTGGAGGACCTCCAAAGCCGACATCGCACAAGGGGTTTGTGATAAATATTCCACCATAGAGTAGTTCTAGGCAACCCTTGCATTTGGGTTATGAGAAGCCTTTTTAAATGCACCTTTTGGAATGTGTGTCATTGTTTCTCCCAACGTCTTCTCAATCTGTAGAGGAAGAGATGGGAGGTCAGCTTCTTTACCCTTCTCAGAAGCACTTGGTTTACTGTAATCGTGTGCTCTAGTCGATATGAAAGAATCACCCCTAACCATATAAATGTTCGTGAATGAGGGGTTGTTCGGAGGCAGGTAGGTTTCTTGGCTGCCCCCTTCCGTGCTTGCAGAGGCTTGAGTGAGATTTTGCCCATGTTGAATTGGATTAGTCAACATTGCCTGTTGTTGCTATGTGACAAACTTTTGGGCCTCTGCAAGTCAAGGACATAGATGGGTCAGATGGTCTTCTGCACATAAGTTGCATGGATACCTCGCCTTTTGTTTTTCAGTGTTTTCCGCGCCATCATTATCGTTGGGTTTTTTATCCCCCTTACCCTTCTTTTGTTGTTTTTTCTTCCCTTCAAGCTACTAGGCGACATTTGGGTTAGTCGATTGTACTGTGTGTACTTCCAACATTTCGATAGGGGGAGCAGCCAAAGTAGTAGTTTGGCTGGCCACTGTGTGTTGTATGGATAACTGCTGCAACTATTTTGTCAATTGCTCTGCGGGCTTGGTTTGTGCTGAACCGACAATACCATCGGCATGTGGTCCAGCTCTCTGTCTAGTTTTATCCAGTATTGAATGTGGCGCATCTGGCAAGATGTTGTATAATCAACCGGATTGAGAATAGATGAGCTAAAACTGTTGAGCCCTCATGATGGCATCTGCTTCGAAGAAAACTCTAGATGTCGCGACATCTTTGGATAATTGCGGGACCAAAGACTTAAGGAACCACTCAAGCAGGAATGTTGGTGGGACTGGTACTTTGATTAAAATCTTTTGGCATCTTCATTCTCGGATGTGATCAGAGATATGGTCCGCTGTTGTCTATTTGAAATTAACGAGGAGCTCTGTGCCAGCGTCGTATCTAACAAGTAACTGGAAATGGTTAAGGAAAGCCATCGCCAGTTCACCAAAAGAAGATTATCTTGAGCGATCGAGCTCAATGTACCATTTCACGGCACTCCCAATGAGAGTACATTGAAACAATCACAACTGTACAGAGTCATATTTTAATGAGTTAGATGAGCACCAAAGATGAAAGGTAGTCACATGATCTCTTGGATCTTCATTAGGCTTGGCTTCAAACTTTGGAATGTCCGAAGGAAACTTCGTCGGCATAGGAGGCCAATGCAGATCATGAAAAATAGGGTCATTCAACAACCTTGTCAAATCTGGCAAGTGTAAAGTCACCAGGAATGGTAGTTTGGGTTGCTACTGATAACCTGGGAAAAACGGACCTGAAGTTTGACTAGCACCAGGTTGCCAGGAAAATTTTGGCTGCTGGCCTGGATTATGGTAGAAGCCATGGCCCTGGAGCATACGGATTTTGCATATGTGGAGACATCATTGGCTGATTTCCCAAATAGGACATGAATTGTTGGGCATGCATTGTATTCGAAGGACTTTGGGAAGGATTACCCCATGCCGGTCCCATGGGGAGAGGCATAGTAGTTTGTCTAGGGTTCCATTGATTGTGGAAAGAATTACCCCAAATCGGCATTCCAGAGGAGGGAATGGATCCTTGTCCTGAATTCCAAGGTCCTGCTAGGTTTTCCCCCTATGCAGGAATAATACCTTATACAGGAGTAGACTATCCAAAAATGGGGTTGCCCCCAGTC
This sequence comes from Picea glauca, assembly GCA_000966675.3. Classification (NCBI taxonomy): domain Eukaryota; kingdom Viridiplantae; phylum Streptophyta; class Pinopsida; order Pinales; family Pinaceae; genus Picea; species Picea glauca. The sequence goes on along the minus strand of JZKD02S1673750.1, from coordinate 687,560 downwards.
GGGAAAGTAGTTGATGAGAAGGTGTTTTTACCAAACGTTCTGTTCCAAGAAAACGATGTCGAACCTACCGGCATACTATGCGAAGGTGGTCCTTGACTCCCTGCTCCAAATAAACTATTGTGTGTAGGTTGCCCGGCAGACTACTGATGCAATCCACTGAGCGAAGGGGACGAAGTAGGGATATGACCTCCTCCATAAGGAAAGGCATTAAAAGGGATAGGAGTGCCCCCTATGTGACCTTGCATAGGAGTGCTAGAGCTCCCTACCCCTAGACCCAAAGTTTGTAAAGTGGAGTAGGAAAGTACAGGACCTGTACCCAAACTAGGCATACCATATGAAAACAGAGGGCCTGTCGCACTAGGTGTGAAAGGGGTTGTGGCTGCCGCCAAAGACGGGTTTGGACCACTATACGAAGTAGTGGAAATCAAGACCATGGTGGCTTGGACCGATGACGGTAGGTTAGGAGATGATAGCTCTCCTCTGGTGACAACTGTGGTGGGAATTGATGAATTCCCAGAAGGAGTAACAACATTTGTTTCCATTGTTGTGTGCGACACTTTCTGGTGCTTGTAAAATTGAATTGGTATAATAAAAGGTGCCAAGAGATCATTGGTTGGGGTTTCAACCGATCCAAGAGAGGTTGCTTCAAGGTCCAAAATGGTCGATTCCTCTGGGGGTTGTTCGGGCACAATGGTTTGTAACCCGGTCACTTCAAAAGACCCTTGTTGGTATAGCTTCTACCTTAATGGTGGCGGGGGTGGCTCCAGTGTAACTGACGGCAGGCCAAGAAGCCTTTGTGACCAATAGAGCTCAGGATCCTCCACTATGTGAGAAGATCCAAGACACTTTAAGGTAGTCTAAATGCTCAAAAGTAACACACACTAAGAAAAAAGTCCCTAGAAGATAAGACAAGCAACCACTAAATTAATTGGAAGAACAGTTACAACAACCAACACTAGAGCAACTTACCATTGCAAGTGAAACTCGAACACAGAAGCACCCTCTGGGTATAATCTGCAAAGCATGGCCCGATGTCTATCCTAGGTACCGTGGTATACCCCCGCAGTCACCTGTGTATGTCCCTAACAAAGATTGGCAACTAGGTTGCCAGCACGCGAACAATCACCAGGCAGGTACAGTCAAAAGTCAGGTAGACCACAATGAGCAGGGCATCAAGCCCGAAACCTGTCAAGGGTATTGAGAGCAAATGGTCCAGAAGACAACTAAGGAGCTCAAACAAATTCAATACCCACGAAGCCCCATGGCAAATGCAAACAACGAAATCCCAAAATAAGGCCTCTATATGTGTTCTCCACTACGATTGGTCCAGCTTTGGAAGGGTTATCTCTGCTACCTTTCTGCATGCGACCTCTTGTTTATCCCATGTGTTATAGGGGGCTCCCGAATAAATTCCATGAAACTGTACTTAGACACTCCCTATCTCAGACTCCAATGTTTGATTTTAAATGGCCTTGAAGAGTTTCCTCTCCAACCTAATCCAAGGCCCTAGTCCTGAGCTAGTTTGTGAACCCTACAAACATAAAAGTCTAGTAGATTTTAAATTTAGCGTTACTTTTATGACTTTGTCTTACATCAAGGGGTATGAGGGTGAAACTTATGATGTATAAAAGATGAAAGCAAAAAATGAATAAAAAAGATGGAAACAAAACTTTTACTGAATGCAAAATTTTGACAACTTTCAAAAAATATTTTTAATTTTTCTAAGATTTTGAACAACAAACTCAAAGGAATTTCACTTGACTATGAGCTACTTATGATCTAAGTGAACTGAAAAAACTTATGAAATAAAAGACTTTTCCCTAGCTAATGATGCAGAAAAACACTCTTCAACCAAAGAAAATAATGAAAAGAGATTTTTTTTTATTATTATTTAAGTGCTAGTAAAGCAAGAAAAGGAAAATACCGACAAGCAAAAAACCAAGAAAAACAATTCTGGCTTAAATCACAGATCACAAAGAATCGGATTAAAAAATCACACAATAGCAATTGTAAAAACAATGACTCTCACACTTGTCTAAAAACCGTAAAAAAAAAATTATTTTTCTGACAACGTTTTAAATGAGAAAAAGCAAGTTAAGGGTAAAATTAATCCTAAGCTACTGACTGTTCAAACAAAGATTCAAACACCTGAGAGGAATACTTCTTATCAAAGGAGAGGATGATTGCCTCACCCTTAACAAAAAGTAGCATGCACAAGCACGTGACTGTTACTTCAACAGCATGTGTGCGAACGCGCACTGAATAGAGACAAAGGGTGTGTACATGTGGGCTAACCTCGTACAAGCCACATGTATATCTAAACTCTAAGAAAAAAAATGAAAACAGACAGACCAAACCAGGAAGAGACCACTGATATTGATAACCAAGATCCCTTGAAGGCTTGGATACTCCTTCTAATAGAAAAACAAACAATGCAAGGAAAAAAACAATCTAAGATAGGACTATTAGTAAACAAGACTCAGACAAAATTCTAGAAAACCCCCTGAGAATGTGTGATTCTGATAGGGAGGAGGATGACTGCCTCTGAGGTTCTCTGAACTCTACATGCTACTGCTACCTCTACAGCTAGTGTTCACATGTGGGCTATAAGAGGATAGGGTGTGGGTACATGCGTGCAGACCTTGTGCAGGTCGCGTGTACCTCTGTGGGTCCCGAAAAACAAAGTCAAGAAAAAGTCAGGGAAAGCCGGTATAGAAAACCAGACTCCCTGCTAGCTCAGACTTTACAGAAACGAAAAGAAAAGACAGGCGAGAAAAACTAGTCTTTAAACTACCCAAAAACTAAATAAAATTCCAGGAACCCTAGAGAGTCTCCCCAGTACGGTTGCCAATTTTGTTGTTGGGGAAAAACACCGTACGGACTAGCAAATAGAGTTCAAACTTTGCATGCAGATATGACCGAATAGAAATTACTTTCTACCTTCATCCCTAGATTTAAATCCCATTTTCTTAGTAAATGCATGGAAAGATCAACCTACCTCGTTACCGATGTTTGATGTCGATCCTCTGTTGTGCTTGATTACTTGTTCGCAATACTCCTTCCAAAGCTGACCTACATCCAAGACGAGCAACAACTATGCAAGCATACTACTTATATACTAATGGGTTAGAAATAAAACATAAACTAATCAAACCATAAAAATTTCATGAATTGGGACGGGAAACGCATTCTCTTTATTACTTAAAATGAGTCAACTTACAAAAGTTGAGACCGGCCACCGCTCCTTGAACCTGATCCTGGGCTCCTCTTCTTCTGTCCTTCAACTTCTTTGCTTTGAATCTCCTTTGGCATAAGGAAAGGCTAAAGGGTTGGGACAATGGGAATACGTAAATGGGCAGATTTCCTTTGCTATATTTTTCCTCCTCCAAATGGTACCCCTACCCCTTCTTTTATAGGCTAGAAGGAGCTAGGTATTTGGATGAACCCTCGGCCATGCATGGCTGGGAGTTTCAGTTAACTCACCCATAGCTTTTTGTTCCATCGGAAACTTTCCTTTCTTCATTCTTTTGTCAATCCACGCGGGTTGTTTTGGGTCAGCCAGCATGTACACGCATGCAGTAATGGATTAGGGTGCGTGGGCATTTATTCAAGAGGATTTTCAAAGAGTTGTTCAGCAGTATTTTGGCAAAGAAGGGATATGAGTTGGCCTGATGCCAGGTAAGCATGTGTGGTACAATTTAGGGTTATAACACACCTTTGTGGAGGCGGGGGAGAATTATTCCTAAACTCTTCCTCGGGAGGAATGCTTTGAATTCTCCTTGATCTTTGGGGCAGTAGGTTGGCCACTTTGAATGATCATCTCTCGGTGACAATAGACTCACCTTCCTAAAGTTGAACTACGCTCACCAATCACACCGCTACAAATCCCTAAAAGACAAATAAAAAACAAACAACTTTGTTAAGATTCCTACTCAAGTGGATTAGGTCTTGGGACCGAAATAAAAACAAAGTGGTCTTAGGCCCTTTCAGACGAAGCCACATGTTGATTAAGTCCCATGTACCAATGCATGAAGGTATGAGAAGCAGTTATCTTGACCTCCACATATCATCCTTATCCATTACAAGTACCCATGCTTTACGGGGCACCCTCCAACAATACTAAAGTGTGTGATACAAAATCTACCTCAAGTACTATGAAAAACCCCCGTAGTCACCTTGTGATATACCTGGGAGAAGAAACTATGGTTACCAGCTCACAATTAGTGCCCGACAAGTGTAATTGATAGTCGGGATCAAATGTGTGGGCAGTGTAGCAAATTATGAAGCCTCGAAATCACCGCATCTCATGGAGGTATGGGCACAATCAAAACCCCTAATACATGATCTCTCACTATGCTTGGTCCATCTTTGGAGGGGAATATCCTTGTCTATTCCTTACGTGACCTCCTATTTAACTCTTGTGTTAGAGGAGATTCCAGACCAACCTATATGACAACTAGATTCTTCACTCCCTATCTGTTGACGGGTGAAATTGATCGTCCGTCAACTGGGAGAGTGGAACCGGTCCGGGGTTGTCTAATAACTCAAGTCGTTTGGGATGAACCACCCTGACGGGTTTAGCGGCTCCGTTAGCCGATCTAAGGTCCTAAGCAAAAAAAATAAAACTAATATAAACTAACTAAAAACTAACTATTAAAACAAACTAATAAACTAATCTAACTAAAACTAACTATTTAAAACAAACTAAACTAATCTAACTATTCTATATATACAATCTACTAACTAATACTATACTAACTCTAAATAATTAACTATCCAACTAACATAAATAAATCTTATTCACAAAATGTACAATATCTACAATTTACAGATTTAAATAAACCCTCAAAAACTCATTTATATTCTGCCCTAAGACAGAGAAATATATTTTTTTTTGATTTTATAATTTTATGAACAGAAATAAAACAAAAAAACTAACTAAAATAAACAACTAATATACTAATTCTAACTACAAATCTAACTAAACATATATCTAACTAAACTACTAATATTATACTAAACAAACCAGCAAAAATCAATTACAAACTGACCTAGAAACACTCCAGATTTGTCCTGTGTATGATGATTGTCTCAGCTGATCGGAGGGAGAAAACCCACACCGAATTATCCAGAAGTTTTTCGTAAATGATAGCTGCAGTGCCCTTCAAGTTTGATTACAGGACAAACAAGACATAAAAATAACAACAATCATATGATTTATAAATCTTCACAGTTAGATAAATCAGTATGCAAAGACTTATACAAAAATGATTCAATTGATGAAGAAGAGAAATCTGTCATTCATTAACTGAATAAAGTAATTGTTGTATTTTTAAAGTAATGAAAGAAATCAAACATGGATCACGTTAATTAAATCATATCATCCTGCAATAGACTATGATAGCTAAAGTAGTCTATAATCAATTGCAAATGACATGCATAAACTTGAAACAAAAGATTGATATTATGAAAAGCGAAAGTTGTAGCAAAACATCAACTTCTGTCTCAGTTTGTATTAGAATTCCATAGGCTGGTTCTCCCACAAGTGAGGATGCTCCTTATTACAAAAAATAATAAGTATTTAAAGAGCTTCCATAGGGTAAAACATCCCTGTGGAAGTTATCAAAATTGTTTACATAAAATCTGGGAAAATATCCCAAGTTTAACTAAACTAGGAACCTAAAATAAAACTAAAACACACAAATATCCCCTAGATTGTCCAGCATGTCCCATGTAATTCGAATTTACCTGAAAAGGGTCAAAAATGGACAAGTTAGAAGGATCCTTAATTAATAAAATGATAAAAATCTAATTCTATATACTAGCTACAGAATCTTGCGATTATGTAGCTAGTCTAAATAAGAAACACAATCAACATTAAAATCGATTGAAAATCTTTTAAAGAATTAAATTCAATTAACATCCAATAGCTATTTGAAAACGAATCATTAAAATTGAAATTGTTATACCATTCGAAATCAAACAGGATCAATATCAATCAAATAACTACAGAGATATGCATACTTTGTTTCGTTTGTTACCACGAAGTCGGGTGAACAGAATCATAATCAAACAGTTGTGAAATCGTTTCACATCCAATTGAAACCGATATAATCAAACAAATCGTAGGCAATTGTTATGCTACCTTACCAACAGGAGATACGATCGAATCCAAACAAAATCATTTTCAAATTGTTATAACTGTATTGACATGGCAAATGATTCATGCCACGAGTGGATTAAATCATAACTGACTCATGAATCAATGAAATTATAACAGGATCAATCAGTTGGTAACAAAGTTCGTAAGAGATATCCGATCGTTTGTTATTGCAAAATGGGGTAGACAAAATCATTCAAGAAATCATTTCTTGAATTCATTTTGAAACAACTATTACCCGAATTTCCTCATACGAATTTAATAGAATGACATAAGTCGAATTGAGTTAACAAACTCATTTGAGAACAGAATTGTAATCAAATCTATTTTTGATATGAATACAATTCATAAAATCGATCAAACTAACTGAAGATACATCAATCCAATCAAGCGAATCAAACAGCTGAGGTTTAACATAGTTATTATGAATCAAAACCATTCCACGATTCGGGCGCATTTGCACATGCTTAAATGAGAGCATTGTTTTCATACGAAACAAAGTCTTTATTTCCAAATCCAAATCGAACAGAGTTGTACTCCCGATTTAGAAAATTATATGACACAGCATATTAAAATATCGTAACAACCAAACTCACGAAATCATTCGACAATCACAGCATACAAACTAAATCAAATCAAAACATGATCGTATTCTAAATCTAGCATGAAAGCTTCTTGTTCAAAGTAGATACAAAACAAATTCAATTGAAAGCAAACCATCAATTTCGTTAACTTGAACAAATCAAATCCAATTGAAAACCAATCAAATCCGATAAAAATCTATCAGTGACTAAACTGGGAATGATCAAATCATGTATCCAAAATGAAATTCCATTTATTTTTAGCAAAGCAAAAAATATACAGGATGAACAGATTATGACAGAGCCATTTCAAAATATAAATAGAACCATTCAAAAACCGAATTCAAATCACTATATTAATCCTGGTCATTCACAGAACTAAAATGATATCAAAATTCATACCTGTATGGCAAGCAGACGGCTTGATCATGACATTTTGGAGTTGACAATGGCTGTAGCCGATTCAACATTCTTGAAAGTGATGGAACCAGTGGTTCTCTGCTTCCTATCAGTTGCTTGAATCTTGTCCCTTTGGTTGGTCAACACTGCAACTTGATTTTCCAGTGATTGGATTTTTGATTGAAGTATGGGAATGTCGATGTAGTATCGTTCCAACCACAAATCACATTGGTCACAGGACGACTGTGTGGACTTCAAAAGTGTAGGTGAGGGTTTGATTATATTACCAAGGGTTTCGTTAGGCAGTTTGATCCCAGGGTAGCTAGGATTATTTCTTAGGCAAGGGGGAAGATTCGAAACGAAATCATAAGGTGGCTCGGGGAATAAACCCTGTGAGTAAGGGTACTCACTGGCTAGGAAACGTTCTATGTCAGCATCTGAATCCTCACTAAGGATTATGGGCTTTTGCTCAATAGAGGGTTTAGGTTTATTCCTAGCCATTCTCGAAATAAGCCGAGCGTTATTTTTACCCTTGGCATCAACAGTAGGGTTTGCCTTGGCCTTTTTGCTCACAGGATTTTTTATAGCCTCGGCCTTCTCAATTATAGCGTCAGGTAAGTCAACATCAGGGTCGGCCGAGGGTTTAGGAGAGGGCAGTAGGACATGGAAGGGCACGGGTGGCCCGGCCTTAGCTTCAGTAATCACAGGCTTGTCAACCTGGACAGGGTATGTATCATCAAAACCATTTCGAGCGATGAAAGCTCACCAGCTATCACCATGGAGAATTAAGTGATAAACATTGATAAGTTTAATAAGTCCATGGTGGAACAGGCTACTGTCGGCCTTCTCCCTTTTAAACCTTTTCGACATTTTATATAGGCTACGCTGGAAGTAAAAGGGCATATTCAACGGGTATCCCATAAAATTCATTAACAAATGCAGGTGGTAGAGAAAAATGAGTCCATATTGACCCTCATAGGTCATGAATTGTTTGACCACCATCAAAGTATCGTGCCATCATGGTTTAAGTGCAGAGATGGGCATACCTCTATCACAAGATGTGACCTTTCGCGAGATGAACAATAGTGGCCATGGCACCTCCTCGACCTTAGAATTTTTGAACCAACGTTGTCTCGAGGAGGGTAACCCTGTAGTAGAACTAATAAACTTCTCATCGATTTCCAACTGGATGTCACCCACCTTGGCTCTACAGCCATTGAAAGTCAGAGCGAACTGTTGTGCAACACATAGATTAAAACCCTCGAATCGTTGTATAAAGGTGAGCCAACCATTGTCCTCCAAATCTTTTCGGGCATTGTCGAACAGTAGCAAGGCTTGGCTACCGTTCGGCTCAATTCGCACCACCGGTGCCATGGAGCTGAGCACACAGTGAACGAGCCAGGGTTTGGGTCATAGCATTCACAGGAGCAGAGTGCACGAAGGGTTACCCAAGCTAACAGAGATCAAATAGGGATAAGGGATAGGAATTAATGTCATCGTGCGAAGGTGGTGGAGCTTATCTCTGCCATGCATAATAGTTATTACTAAGGTACAACCGATGACGCTCATAGTTGTTCAACCCACTATAGTATAGTTCAACAATCATGTCACTTGGCCAACCAATGAAACCAATGGTAAGTGTATAAACCAACGTGCGCAATCAACATTATGCCATAGATTTAAAAATGATCATATAAATTGAGATCGATACCAAATGTTTAACCATGCGCCAATGTATTGTAACAACTCATAGCAAGAGTTTAACCAATGTGCCAATGGGTCTACATATAATCAACATGCCAATAGTTTTGAAAACACGAACATAGGTATCATATTAAAAGATATATATGAAGGATTTAACCATAACACCTATGTATTTTCATAAAACCAATGGTTAATCAAATCAAAGAACAAATAAATCCAATTGTCATTGCATCGCAGTTCAATGAGACAAAGTCACACAATCAATCTAAGGATGTCCAAAGAGTACAGATCAAAAGTTTTGCCAGCTGCATAACGATAAGTGAAATGTAAGCACAATGGGCATATCAACAAGAAGGATAACGACAATTCAAATAATGATTTTAATGCGACTTCAAAAGACAAGTTTTCACGCTTTCATTCGTGAAAACAAAAACGAAGGTGAATGTGCAAAAATCGTAAAAATAAAAGTGTCATTTATTTGAGAATTGCGACGAAAAAATGATGTTTGCAGAACATTAGTGTAGGCAGCTTATAGGACAGTGGAAAAATGTGAATTGGCTGCCAACAATGGTGACGCACTGGTAGAAGCAGTTATCTCTACCAAAAGGAACAAATTCAGTTTAGGACAGAAAAGATAATTCCAACTCAAAAATAAGAACCAGAAAATCGTATAAACATCATCATTAACCAACTATTCCAGCAGTGTTTTAAAAGATGAAAACTAATAACAGTCTTAAGACCAGCGAATCACGATATTAAAGATAAAATCTCCAATACTATTGATAGAGCCACTGCTGCCAGCAGGCATCCATAGCCTCAACAGGGTTGTCATTTAACCCACTCTGACATCTGTATCCTGTCAAGAAGTTCTGGATTAGAATAAAGGACATTAAAGAGGTTTCCTTTTTTACCAATTTTCATATACCCGACATTGCTTCGCTGCCAGCGGGCCTGTTCAGTACCCGATGAATTTGTCTTGGTGCCATGCATGCATTTACCCGCTGCCAGCGAACCTGTTAAGCATCCCGGCAGGTTTACAGGCACTTCCCACAGCTCTTATTAATAATTTATTTTGGTTTTTTCTTTTCATAGATCTGTAGTTGAGCGGGGTGACGCTGAAAATCATGATATTTTAACATATTTTTTCAGACCTCATCCGAATTTTTTTTTTTTTTTAGAACTATCCTTTATTTAGATCCAGAGATGTTTTATTTACAAAAACAACTTCCTAAGGCAGGGAGACATCCTCTGAGTCATTCCTTTACAAAATAGGGATAGCATAAAAAGATAATAGATGATCATGACAAGATTTACTTAGAGATCGAAATCAGTCATCTTCTTTCAAACAACAGACTTTTCCAACATAGATATAAATTTCAGAAATATGCCATTGATGTTTGTACGAATTTCTTAGCAGCTATTTTAGTGAAGGAATTTTCTATTGTCTTTGTCTTAATAGCTCAGTGTACAGGTATGTGTATTTCCAAAAACGCAAACTGATGAATTCAAAAAAATCAACAACAAAAAGCAAACGAAAAAGAAAAAAAAAACAAAATATGTACATAATATACAAGGGAAGTTATCAAGCAAAGTATCTTTTCAAGGCTTGGCCATTAACTAGGTAGGTGTCAAGCTTCCCTTCAAGATTTTTTAATCGGAAAGAACTGGGACCCAACTTTTCAGCAATTAAAAATGGTCCAAGCCACACATTTTGAAATTTTGTGTGCTCTCCCTTTCCCTCGTGTGGTTTGTCCCACTTCAGGACGAGATCTCTTACTTCAAAATTCCTATCAGAAGCAGACTTAGAATCAAACCAGCTTTTAACCAATTGTTTATGTTGATTTAACTTACGTTTAGCTTGGGCTCTTACCTCTTCTAGCTTCATCAAAGCGTTAATTCAGTTTTCCAAAGGGGGACAATCTTCTTCTTGAACTTTCTGTGACAATTGTAGTGAAGGAAGAAGAATGTGAGGTGGCAGAATTGCTTCTCTGCCATAAATGAGAAAAAAGGGGGAGTTACCTACAGTAGCTTTTGGCGTTACCCTATCATCCCACAATGCGTTTAGCAGCGAATTGTGCTAGTTTTTGTGATTTTCAACCACCGTTCTCTTGATGATTTTAATTAAGTTCTTGTTTGTTGATTCTGCCAATCCGTTGCCCTGGGGGTAAAAACTAGCAAAATACTTCAACTTAATTCTCTTTTCCAAAGCAAACTCACTCATCTCAAGAGAGGAAAAGTAAGAAGCATTATCGAATACTAAACAGTCATGGATATTGAAACGAGTGATAATATTCGAATTTAGAAAGGCAATTACCTGACTGGTATTGACAGTTCTTAATGTAGCAGCTTCAGACCATCGGGTAAAGTAATCTATGGCTGTCACAATAAACTTGTTTTTTTGCGAGGACGACGATTGATTGGACCTATGATATCAAGGCCCCACTGCTGAAAAGGAGAATCTACTGAAATGGGCTGCAAAGGAAAGGCTGGTTTTTGTAACCGCCCTGATGCTTTCTAACAGATGATACATTTACGACACAAGGCATGGGCGTCTCCAAAAAGTGTGGGCCAGTAATAACCGGCTCTTAGAACCTTATGAGAAGTGGTGTCACCACCAAAATGACCACCAGCTTCTCCTGCATGCAAATCAAGCAAGACTTTTTCTGCTTCGTCCTTTTCAAGACAACGCATTAGTACGCCGTCAAAATTTCGACGAAACAGAATACCATTAACCAGATTAAAAGGGGAAGACTTTAATATCAATGCTCTTCTTTTAGCGGGGTCCAGATGACGGGGGGCTGACCCATGTTCAAGACAGAATCTTATATCGTCATACCAAGGACTGACAGGGTTTTGCGCACAACAGATTGAACTTTGATCATTTTGCCCTAGGTTTGACGTATCGCTTTCTTCTTGTTGTCCTGTTGTTGAATCAGCAACTAACTTGCATAACCCTTGGCCTCTCACTATCTGAGCTGGGGTGATTTCTAGGTCATACTCCTGCAAGGAGGTGACCCAGTTGGCCCTCTTCTCACCTTGCTCCTTTTGCACTAACAAGTTCCTTACGGTTGGGTAGGGGACAATGACTTTGGTCCTTGACTTCAAAAGATAGGACCGAAAGTGCTTGACTGCTTTGAAAACAGCGTAGGCTTGCCGATCTACCACTGGATAATTAAGTTCAGCACCTTTGAAAGTAGATCTTATAAAGGCAATGGGTACTTCATTGTTTTCGACATTCTTTTGGGTTAGGACGGCGGCATAGGAACGGTCAGAAGAAAAAGTGTAGAGTGTAATGTCTTGTGAAAAATCTGGGCTCATGAGAGATGGAGCGTCTATTATGGCCTTCTTTATTGCATTAAAAGCTTGATTTTCTAGGGGTCCGCAGTGATATTGGGTGTCTTTCTTAATCAAATTCTGTAGAGGCCTGACCATTTCAGAGAAACTGGAGAAAAATATTCTCACGAAGTTGATCTGGCCTAAGAAAGATTGCATAGATTTTTTTGGATATAGGAGGGGGAAGCTTTGCGATGACTTGATTCCTTTCGGGGTCAATAATCATCCCTTCGCTAGACACAATGAATCCTAAGAGTTTACCCTATTCTACTGCAAAGATGGATTTTTTGGGATTCAAGGAGATGTCGTATTTGCGACATCGCAGTAGGACGGCTCATAAGTAAGCTAGATGATCGTTTTTGTTTTTAGAAAATACAGTCACATCATCTAAGTAAACTACGACGGACTGATTGATTAAGCCTTGGAAAGCAATGTCCATTGCTCTCTGAAAGGTAGCACCGGCATTAATCAATCCAAAGGGCATTTTACGATAAGCATAAGTGCCCCACGAGGTACGAAAGGTAGTTTTATGTTGGTCTGGTGGAGACATCAGGACTTGGTTGTATCCCAAGAAACCATCCAGTAAGGATAGCCTCTCAGAACCAGATACCTGTTGAAGGATCTGTTCCATGGGTGGGACAGGATAGTTGTCTTTATCATACGCTCTATTAAGGTTCTGGAAATCGACGCAGAGTCAGATTTCCCCACTTTTCTTCCAAACTGGGACAAGGTAAGAAACCCATTGAGTGTGCCTAACAGGAAAAGTTATCTTAGCATTTAGGAGCTTATTCAATTCTTTTTGAACGGTCGGTTCGAGCTTGGGGTGCATTTTCCTCAGTTTTTGTTGAAAGGGTAAGGTTTGGGGCTTCATCGGAATGACATGTTGTATGATGTTAGGGTCGAAAGTTTTAAGGTCATCATACGTCCATGCAAAGACATCTTTAAATTCTTTGAACAATTTAATGAATGCAGCTTTTTCTTGTTGAGAACGTCCCAACCCTAGATTAATGCACTGAAGATTTTCATTAGTTCCTAAGTTTACTCTTTCATAAGATAATGAGGAACTATTGGTTTTACAATTGACCATCTTTTTAAATTTATCTTGTAAATCATAAAACTTCTCTAATCTAATTACAGATTTAGGGATCAAGTTTACCATATCTGATGAAGATTCAGGAGTTCTCGACTTTGGTAATACCATGAAATCGTGCAAATTGTCATCATGCATGCATTCGTCTATCACCGCGCCTTGAAAGGTTTCTTCCATGTGCAGAAAGCTAATAATCTACTGATCGTCGTCAAATACTCTCCAGCTCGTGATGTTGTCGGGGATGGATGGCCGGAAAAGAAGCTCAACGGAGAATGCATCTGGGGACAAGCCTTATGTAGGAAGAAGTTTAGAAGCTACATTAGCTAATAAATTTGCTTCAGAGTTATTCAACCTAGGAATAGAATTTATATTGAAAGCGGATAATTTATTCATTAAATTCCATACCTCAGACTGGTATCTTTTGAGATGCTGAGACAGATAGTGGATAGAGTCTCTTACCTGTCTAACCACTATTTCAGATTCGACAAAGACGGTTAAATTTTGAATGTTCATATCTGAATATTTTCTTAGACCTTGCAGTAAAGCCTCATATTCTGCAGTATTATTAGTACATTCAAATTCCAACCTACATGCAATTAATGTTTTGTTACCTGTCGGATCGATAATGATGCAGCCTGCACTAGCTCCTTCTTTGGACTTTGACCTGTCGAAATACAGAGACCAAATTTGATTTGCATCAGGTACATGGGACCTTTGCGTGGAAGTTGTTGGTTGCATATATGCTACAATCTCAGACTATTGTTCTGGATTGGTGATAGGTGAAACCTCAGCCATGAAATTTTCGAAGAAGGTGTCCATCCCTTGTACTTCAGGTGAATCAGCGGGAGGTGTATACGGTTCGTTGGGATCGTTCAAATCTGTGACTGTGAACTTAAGGTAGTGCTCACGGTTCACTTTTATCTTATTAGGCTTGTCGTTTTCTGGAAGCCATAGATGAGACCAATCTGTCGTGAAATAACCATGTAGTTGTTCTGACCAGTCCCTGCTTAAAAACATACCATACACTTCTGGAATATCCACAACAATTATATCAATAACTTGATGAACCTTGGGGTTAGACAATAACCTAATAATCACATTCTTTAGTTCGCCTATAACTTTGACATTTGTCTGATCAAGTTGTATGATTTTTAAAGTAGATGGTTCAACTTCTGCGTTAATCTTTTGGGAAATAGACCAAGGCATCACATTGGATGACGCTCCTGAGTCTACCATACAATTGTGCACGTTTCTATTAAAGATCTCGAAAGTTAATAGGAAAGGAGGTACATTTTTGCAAGTACTAAGAGTAGTAGCTTGTGGCTTTTTACTCGCATTTTCTAAAGCTATTTTATCTACATTATTTACATTATTTACATTACTTACAGGAAGGATTCCTTTATCTTGAGGATCGGGATTGTTTTTAGTGGAAGTCTTCTGGGGAGCTTTGTTTTGCACAACCTTGTTACCATTAGAATTACCATTCTTGCCATTTTCTGAGATATTCTGTAACATTTTTTGAAGCAAAAAATGGAAAATTCAATAACTCATAAATAGAAATGTTAGCCCTTAACTTTTTAAGATCTTCAACTACATCATAATCTAATTTGGGGTTCACATTACTCTGTTTAGTCTCTGCTGATTTAGATTGCTTTGGAGGTGAAGTTGTAGTATTTTTGGAAGAAGGTTTGTTTGTTGTCTTACTCATAGTGTTATAAGGATGAACTATCTCGAAGTTAGCTTGAAAGATGCTATCCAAGAAGTGTCCAAAACTGTTTGGAGAAGACTCTTATTCTTGAACTATCTCTTGTTCAACTACCTCCTCAGGAATCTCAGGAGGCATCAAGTTATCTTGGGCTTCTAGAATTGTTTGAAGGGCACATTGCAGACTTTCTAGATTAAGGCCTTTGGTGGTTGGGTTAGGTCAGTTGGTAGGAAAAGGCTTCCGAAACGGGGGTTTGTAAGGCCCCTTGCTCGAGGAAGCTTCTTCGATCGACCTTTTCAAGTCTATAACTTGATTTGACAGTTTTTGAACAACTTTAGTTAGGTTTTCTAAATCAGAGTTTTCAGGTTGTGTTTTACTTTGAGTGGGTCTGGGGAGGATTTCGATCTTCTTTTTGGAAGAAGAACTAGTCTCAGTTTCATTGCTAGTAGAGTCTTTAAGACTAAGTATGTCTTTTTCAATCTGGTTGGCCTCCTCGAAGGCTTCTAACAACGTGGCTTTCTTAGATCGTTTAACCCAAATAGCTATACTTTGATGCAAAGCTTTAGTGTAGTATGCTATTATAAGACTCTCAGCAGGCATAGAATCCGCAGGGATTCGGTTTTTGAGTGTCAAGAATCTTTTATTAAAGTCTTTAACTTTTTCTTTTGGGTTCATTTTTAAGCTAGAAAGATCCATGACTAGGACTTCTGGAGGTTTACCGTCTCTGAACTTTTCCAAATAGCATGACTCAAACTTTTCCCAAGACACGATGGTATGGGGTTGTTGGGAAAAGTACCATGTGGATGCATTACCCTCGAAAGTATAAGGGAACAACCTACAGACTACATCTTCATGTTCGACATTGCAGAGTCTTATGGCTAAGATAATTTTTTTAATTTGATCTTCAGCGATCTGTTTTGAGTCAGGATCAAACTTGGGAAGCCATTTCTCCGGGTGTTTAGGTAAAGGATGTTGAGCTCTAAGTATAGCTACGGCATCCTGGTCAAGCCAGGGTCTAGCAGGGTTGTTCTGATTTTCCACTGGTGTAGTGGGTGTGGAAGGTTGAGAAGGGGAATTGCCTTCATCAGAGGAATCTCCTCCAGAAGAGGAAGGAGATAATGGAGGTGATGAACGGGGTATCTCGGATCCTCTTGCAGCAGGATTTAAGATTGGATCTGTAGGATTCACAGTGAGTTTAGTGTCTCCTAATTGTTCTCTGATATCAAAGAAGTCCAAAGGTTGGCCCCACGGATGGTTAGGTTGCCTCAAACGGGCTAAGGCACTATGTGTTTTTATAAGAGATTGATGGACAATCTCTTGTATGTCACCATCTGTAGGATTAGGGGTTGCTAGCTCAACTGTGATCTGTGGATCGTCGGTTGAAGTAGTTGTTGTTTGAAGGGGAATATTATTCTTTGAATGACTTCTAATCACTATAGGTGAGCGATTAGGTGGTGGAGGAGTCTTGCAACCACCTCGTGCCATTAATTAAATTCAGGCCCTCCTTCTAGCGCCATTTGTTGACGGGCGAAATTGATCATCCGTCAACTAGGAGAGTGGAACCGGTCCGGGGTTGTCTAATAACCCAAGCCGTTTGGGATGAACCACCCTGACAGGTTTAGCGGCTCCGTTAGCCGATCTAAGGTCCTAAGAAAAAAAAAGAAAACTAATCTAAACTAACTAAAAACTAACTATTAAAACAAACTAATAAACTAATCTAACTAAAACTAACTATTTAAAACAAACTAAACTAATCTAACTATTCTATATATACAATCTACTAACTAATACTATATTAAATCTAACTAATTAACTATCCAACTAACATAAATAAATCTTATTCAGAAAATGTACAATATCTACAATTTACAGATTTAAATAAAACCTGAAAAACTCATTTATATTCTGCCCTAAGACAGAGAAAGATATTTTTGTTGATTTTATAATTTTATGAACAGAAATAAAACAAAAAAACTAACTAAAATAAACAACTAATATACTAATTCTAACCACAAATCTAACTAAACATATATCTAACTAAACTACTAATATTATACTAAACAAACCAACAAAAATCAATTACAAACTAACCTAGAAACACTCCAGATTTGTCTTGTGTATGATGATTGTCTTAGCTGATCGGAGGGAGAAAACCCACACCGAATTATCCAGAAGATTTTCATAAATGATAGCTACAGTGCTCTTCAAGTTTGATTACAGGACAAACAAGACATAAAAATAACAACAATCATATGATTTATAAATCTTCACAGTTAGATAAATCAGTATGCAAAGAATTATACAAAAATGATTCAATTGATGAAGAAGAGAAATCTATCATTCATTAACTGAATAAAGTAATTGTTGTATTTTTAAAGTAATGAAAGAAATCAGACATGGATCACATTAATTAAATCATATCATCCTGCAATAGACTATGATAGCTAAAGTAGTCTATAATCAATTGCAAATGACATGCATAAACTTGAAACAAAAGATTGATATTATGAAAAGCGAAAGCTGTAGCAAAACATCAACTTCTGTCTTAGTTTTTATTAGAATTCCATAGCCTAGTTCTCCCACAAGTGAGGATGCTCCTTATTACAAAAAATAATAAGTATTTAAAGAGCTTCCACAGGGTAAAACATCCCTGTGGAAGTTATCAAAATTGTTTACATAAAATCTGGGAAAATATCCCAAGTTTAACTAAACTAGGAACCTAAAATAAAACTAAAACACAGAAATATCCCCTAGACTGTCCAGCATGTCCCATGCAATTCGAATTTACCAGAAATATCCCAGGGTAGCTAGGATTATTTCTTAGGCAAGGGGGAAGATTCGAAACGAAATCATAAGGTGGCTCGGGGCATAAACCTTATGAGTCAGGGTACTCACTGGCTAGGAAACGTTCTATATCAGAGTTTGAATCCTCACTAAGGATTATGGGTTTTTGCTCAACAGAGGGTTTAGGTGTATTCCTAGCCATTCTCGAAATAAGCCGAGCGTTATTTTTACCCTTGGCATCAACAGTAGGGTTTGCCTTGGCCTTTTTGCTCGCAGGCTATTTTATAGCCTCGACCTTCTCAGTTATAACGTCGGGTAAGTCAACATCAGGGTCGGTTGAGGGTTTAAGAGAGGGTAGTAGGACATGGAAGGGCATGGGTGGCCTGGCCTTAGCTTCAGTAATCATAGGCTTGTCAACCTGGACAGGGTCTGTATCATCAAAACCATTTCGAGCGATGAAAGCTCGCTAGCTATCACCATGGAGACTTAAGTGATAAACAATGATAAGTTTAATAAGTCCATGGTGGAACAGGCTACTGTCAGCCTTCTCCCTTTTAAACCTTTTCGACATTTTATATAGGCTACGCTAGAAGTAAAAGGGCATATTCAACGGGTATCCCATAAAATTCATTAACAAACGCAGGTGGTAGATAAAAACGAGTCCATATCGACCCTCACAGGTCACTAATTGTTTCACCACCATCAAAGTATCATGCCATCGTGGTTTAAGTGCAGAGATGGGCATACCTCTATCACAAGATGTGACCTTTCGTGAGATGAACAATAGCGGCCATGGCACCTCCTCGACCTTAGAATTTTTGAACCAATGTTGTCCCGACTAGGGTAACCCTATAGCAGAACTAATAAACTTCTCATCGATTTCCAACTGGATGTCACCCACCTTGGCTCTACATCCATTGAAAGTTAGAGTGAACTACTGTGCAACACAGAGATTAAAACCCTCGAATCGATGTATAAAGGTGAGCCAACCGTTGTCCTCCAAATATTTTTGGGCATTGTCGAACAGTAGCAAGGCTTGGCTACCGTTCGACTCAATTTGCACCACCGGTGCCATGGAGCTGAGCACACGATGAACGAGCCAGGCTTTGGGTCATAGCATACACAGGAGCAGAGTGCACAAAGGGTTACCTGAGCTAACAAAGATGAAACAGGGATAAGGGATAGGAATTAATGTCATCATGCGAAGGTGGTGGAGCTTATCTCTGCCATGCATAATATTTATTGCTAAGGTACAACCATCGGCGCTCATAGTTGTTCAACCCACTATAGTATAGTTCAACAATCATGTCACTTGGCCATCCAATGAAACCAATGGTAAGTGTATAAACCAACATGCGCAATCAACGTTATGCCATAGATTTAAAAACGATCATATAAATTGAGATTGATACCAAATGTTTAACCATGCGCCAATGTATTGTAACAACTCATAGCAAGAGTTTAACCAATGTGCCAATGGGTCTACATATAATCAACATGCCAATATTTTTGAAAATACGAACATAGGTATCATATTAAAAGATATATATGAAGGATTTAACCATAACACCTATGTATTTTCATAAAACCAATGGTTAATCAAATCAAAGAACAAATAAATCCAATCGTCATTGCATCGCAATTCAATGAGACAAAGTCACACAATCAATCTAAGAATGTCCAAAGAGTACAGATCAAAAGTTTTGCCAGCTGCATAACGATAAGTGAAATGTAAGCGCAATGGGCA
The DNA here is from genome assembly GCA_000966675.3 of Picea glauca. Taxonomy (NCBI): domain Eukaryota; kingdom Viridiplantae; phylum Streptophyta; class Pinopsida; order Pinales; family Pinaceae; genus Picea; species Picea glauca. The sequence goes on along the minus strand of JZKD02S1673750.1, from coordinate 668,057 downwards.
TATCAACAAGAAGGATAACGACAGTTCAAATAATGATTTTAATGCGACTTCGAAAGACAAGTTTTCACGCTTTCAGTCGTGAAAACAAAAATGAAGGTGAATGTGCAAAAATCGTAAAAATAAAAGTGTCATTTATTTGAGAATTGCAACGAAAAAATGATGTTTGCAGAACATTGGTGTAGGCAGCTTATAGAACAGTGGAAAAATGTGAATTGGCTGCCAACACTATCTCAGACACTTATCTTTGTTTAGTGGCCTTGGAGAAATTTACTCTCCAACCTACACCAAGGCCCTAGCCTAAACTTGTTCATTCTGTTAGAAAAAATAGGACCGCGAAGCAATAAAATAAAACAAATGCAGAAACAAAACACAGAAGACACACAATACAAGAGAGACACAGATTTACATGGTTCACCCAGTGTGGGCTACATCCACCAGAGAAATTTCCATTTCCTTCCTTTATTATTATCCAGCAAATGAAGGGATACAACCTACAGCAAAACCCGTTGTAACTTCCTCTTCTTTCTCTCACAGTCTCCTCTCTCGGAATGCAATATTCACCATCGACCATAGCCACAATACATTTCCCTCATAAAAGAGGGTTGCCTTCTAGGGAAAAAAAAAACCCTAACATAATCTCTACCATTAGATCTGCGACCTTATAATGAATGGTCCAGATTTACAATGAAATTACAATATACTTTTATAAGGCAATTTTTGCATCGGGGGCTTCGCCCCCGAACCCCCGCTTGCCCCTAGACCCCCCAGTCGGGTGGATAGGTCACACGGACCCCGCAGAGGGGGTACCCCCCCTCTACACTCCCCCATGTGGAAGAGTGTATATACTTCTGGGGTGTAAATACTTCATGGGGTATAAACATGGCTGAAAGTAAAAGACCTATAAATCAGGAAGATAATCAGGCTCCACAACCAACAATCTCCCACTTGGAGACTAAT
>JZKD02S1673750.1:553061-582593 GCA_000966675.3 Picea glauca | reverse complement strand
AGTAATAATTGCGAAAATTTGAGATCAACCAATGACGCCGCAAGGACAGGAGATAAATTTATATCGATGCAGAGGATCCAACCATATTGAAATTGGAGGTGGAATATATCTGATTGGGGTTGGTGCAGGTTGAACCATTCATCCCTTGATGAACGGTTGGTACAGGTTGAACCATTCAACCCTTGATGAACGGTTGGTGCGAAGGGTTGGTGCAGGTTGATGCGAAGGGTTGGTGCGTATAACAAAGGAATTTCAGGATTGGCAAAGAAATCTTCCCATATCGTGCTACAAGAGTGGTTGGAAATGTATCTTTCATTGGCAGGTCGTGATCATCGGTGATCAAAACTGATTTTTTTTTAGTTCTTTGAACGGGTTCAAAACCTTTTGAGAATAGTAATTCAAAAAACACTCTTACAAAAAAATTGTAAAATTTTAAAATTATTTGTTATTAGGTTGTGGTCATTGGTATCACCAACACTATTTTTTTTTAGTTTTTTGAATGGGTTCAAAACCTTCTTAGAAGAGTAATTCAAAAAACACTATTAAAAAAATGTAAAATTTTAAAATTATTTGTTATTTTTGAAGGGCAACAAATATCATAAAATGTCAAATGAAGGGTGAGATTTTTAATAACCTATCAATGTCTTCATTTCAAAATGCTAGGTTGGTCAATGAGCCTTGTTCATTACACAATACTTCCTTTTGACATCTAAAGACTAAAATAATATCTATTATAGTTGGCTCGCATGTATTCTCTCCTAAGGTGTACTCTTCCACAACATTAAATCCATCACATAGTTCACTATTCTACCTTTTTCCAATAGAAAAATTATCTCATTTATATTAAGAGAATATAAAAGTTTTACAGCTCTGTCTTCATCAATGTTTCCTCCCAGAATATCTCCACCAATCCATCTCTCTCCACTCTTAAAAAAATGCTTATTTTCATGCTCGTGATAAGTAACAGCCCAAAAACCAAAAGGCAAAAACAACCCTCCACTTGGCCTATGACAATCGATTACAAAAGCCGATAGTACCCTCGGCTATCAACATAAATAAAGAAACAAAAGGAAAAAAAAAACATTACTCCTCACTAACAAGGCAAAGCCTAGGACACATAACAAATATATAGCATCTCCAAAGACCTGAGAAACAAAAAGTTGATGACAGAAACTAGTAGATTCTTGTAATGTTTTTCATCCCCTCTCTGTTGTGGTTCTAAGTGTAGTACATGATGCCTCCTTCCGGCTCACTTGATGCTTGTTTGGATAAGTAATCTGTTTCTGTGTTAAATTCTCTGAGAATATGATCATAACAGATAAACTCAAAGTCCTTTACCATCTCCTTAATCCTTGATTTCCAGCCTTCAATCGCACAGACTTTGAGACTACCTCTATTTTCCAGCCAATCAATCACCACTTTGGAATCCCCCACTAAATGTAATCTATTGATGGAAAGATGTAAAGCCACTCTTATCGCTGCCCAAGCCCCAAGTAATTCATCTTTTGTATCAGTGCCTTGACCACCATTAAAGGTCTATCTAATGCATGAATGATCTGGAAGTTTAAGAACACCGCCCGCTCCATAAGAAGCCCCACTCTGATGCGATGCCCCATCAAAGTATGCAATAGTAGTGTTATTCTGAATATGTAAGAACAGACTTTTCAGAAGCTTCTCATGTTTTACTCCTTCAATCTTACTAACTTGTGATAGAGTTTTATAATAAACCTTCTGGATTTTTGGAATGCATCCTTCAAAGATGGTCAGATTCCTCGCCAGCCAAATATTTTAGCGCAACTGGGTAGCCTATACTGAAGGTACAAATTTATTTTCAAACCATTTATGAATGCATAACTCTAGACTCGTGCCCATCCAATTTTGTTTATAACTGCCTGTTGTAATAATCTTATCCCAAACTGCTCTTGTGAAAGCACAATGAATGAAAATATGGTCAATGGATTCTGATTCTAATTTACACAAATAGCACATGCCCAGGCCTTCTCTACCTCTGGATTGAAGTATATCCCAAGTTAGTATTTTCCCTTTTACTGCCAACCATAAAAAAAGTTTGATTTTTAATTGCATGTTCCACTTCCAAATGGATCTTTTTCATTCGCCTATAGTGCTCAAATTCTTTGTTGATATTATAGCACTATAGAAGTTTTTAACACTTGGAACCCCCGATCTATACCCCCCCCGGTCCACATAAGTGAATCCTCCCTATCCTAAAGAAAGGTTCTCGGGTCTATTAAGTCCAATCTGAAACTATCCCAGTCCGTAGCTAAAGTACCAATTAATCCAATTCTCTGAGCCTGCACCAATGAATAGATATGTCTTTTGTGAAGGGCTAAAATTAAATCATCAGACAATAAAGATTTCTCCCCCATATCAAGTATCTTATCTCTCCCTATATCAATAAGATGACCCTTTCCCAGATTCCATGACAGCCACTGAAGGATAAGATGAAATGATTTTAAGAGGCCTCCCCAAATGCACGAGGATGACTGACCCTGAAAAGTTAAAGATCTAAACCAGTTTATAAATTTCTTATGTGATAAATATTTATCTTTTATTACCCTGTTCCATATACTAGGAACAATTGATACTCTCCATAATGAATTTGCAGCCATCGCCTGTTTGAAATCCAGAAGATTTCTCAAACCCCATCCCGCATTGCGCATTGGAAGTGTAATCTGATACCACCTACAGAGATGAATATGATTTGTCTCGCGATTCCCATTCCAGATAAAGTTCATCATAAGTTTTCACAATACATTCAAAATGGAATTAGGAATAATAGCTAATGAAAGCCAATAGACCAGTTGACTCTCTAAAACAACTTTTATAAGGATAAGTCTACCCCCTAGTGACAACCAACGATAACACCAATTATGAATCTTCTATTCCATCTTCCGTATCAGCCAATGCCAATCCTTGATACGAAGGGGACTATTCTTTATGAAAACACCGAGATACTTGAAGCCAATAGCCAGTTCTGAAAAATTATAAGGAAATAAAGAATTAAGAGGAATCAATTCCAAGTCCGATAAACCTTGATAATGGAAAGTTGATTTTGTAATATTAATCTTCAATCTTGGTGCTGAACAGAACAGCTTTAGAACCTTGTCAATCTCCCACCAATCCTGATCGATGGGCTTTGACATTATGATAATGTCATCCACAAATAAGATAATAAATTTTTTTAATGTTCTCGAGACCTGTAAACCAGATTGCTTCCCTTCCTAATGACTTTATTTTAGTAAAATGCTCAGTGCCTCCATAACCAATATAAAGAGTAATGGAGACAAGGGACAACCTTGTCTCAATCCTCTTCCTCCTTTGAAAAACCTGGTAGCCTCACCATTTATTAAAATAGCAAAAGTAGTTGAGTCCACACAACTCATGATCCAGTTTGTCATTTTTGTAGCCATACCCACTTGTATAAGGATCATCCTCAAGAAATCCCAACTGGCACAGTCATAGGATTTTTGTAGATCCAGTTTTAATACCAAAGCCTTTAATTTCTTGTTTCTTATACTATGCAAACATTCCTGAACAATCCCTATAGCATCCTGAATATGGCGCCCCTTTAGAAAACCAAGTTGTTCCTCCGAAATCATACTTGATAAGTATGGTTTAATCCTATATGCTATAATCTTGGAAATGATTTTATAGCACAAGTTACATAAAGAAATCGGCCTATAATCCCCAAAGCCAATAGGCTTATTAACTTTTGGAATTAATGCAATAAAAGTTGAATTCATTCCCCCACAGATCTTACCTTTATGCCTCGTCTCTTCAACCATGTTCAGTAAGTCTTCACCTACAAGATCAAAGAAGTGGACAAAAAATTCCATTGTCCAGTCATCCGGTCCAGGACTCTTATCAACCTTGAAACTCTTTAAAACCTTCCTTATTTCTTCCAAGTCAATCGGCTTAAATAAATTCTCTACTTCTAACTCTGTCACCATTTTTGGAAACATCCCGCCACCTTAACTTGATCTATAATGGAAACTTCATTTGTTTCATTAAAAACAAATTGAAATAATTCTTAGCAGCTTCCATTAAATTCTTCTGACCCGACTGAAAATGGCCCAGTTCATCTGTGATCTCCCATATATATTTTTTATTTCTCCTGAAATTGGAAAAGTTATGAAAAAAATTTGTGTTATGATCCCCACTTTTGATCCAAATGACTCGACTCCTTTGTCGCCATATCTCCTCTTTTTCTTTTAAAAGATTATTTCTCATTCCTTCCTTTTCTTTTAATTCTATTTCCTTTTCCTTCATTAACAAAACTTTCGTCGCTTCAATTAGCAATGATGAGATATCCTATTCTAGCTCCTTGAGTCGGGACTTTAATAGTTCCAGTCTAAGTTTTTGCCAAAGTTTAGTTTGATCCTTTAAGTCTTTAAGTTTCCAAAGTAGCCTTTTTTGACAGTCTGATTCCTCATTATACTTTGGTTTTTTCCATAAATTCTTAACCAATACGTCAAAATCTTGGAATTGAAGCCAATATGGATTGAGTTTGAATGGAAAAGATTTATAAAAAGGTGGCAACTCTAGCTGAAGCATTATCGAAGCATGATCCGATATGTACAGGTACTCAACCCAAGTCCTTCATAAGCCAATCCCAGTCAATAAATCCTTTGCTATAAGAAATCTATCCAATCTCTTGGATATCAATGTTGCCCTTGTGCACTCGTTTCTCCAAGTAGGAACCAATTTATCCGGTGCCATATCAATGAGATGATTCGCTTGAAAGAGGGACTTATAAAAACCTACTATGTGTGCCGAAAGATTAAATCCTCCCCATACGTCTTCCATTGATAGAGTCACGTTGAGGTCTCCAGCAATAATGAGATTATTCTTTGATAGAATGCCCGAATCTGATAAATTATTCCAAAATAGCCTTTGCTCTGTACAGGGTCCATAAATTTTTAAAATTGAAAAAACCCTTTTGCTTGCTATAATATGACCTGTCAGAAGTATTCCACCACAAGTTATAAAGGCATTTAAATCATATACCAAAGGATCCCAAGCAACTAATAAGCCACCAGAAGTTCCAACAGAGATGACTGTGCAACAAAACCAAAAGGGTTGAATCAAACTCATAAACATTCTAGCTTTCTTGGAGTGTACCAAAGTTTCTTGAAAACATACTAAATCTGGACGAGTTTTATCCAAAACTCTCTTAACGGAGGCCAATTTCTGGGTGCCTCCAGACCCACAAAGATTCAGTGAAAGACAAATCATTAAACTGCCCTAGCTAGGGCTTTCACTGCTCTAAGTGCCCCCCTTTCTGAGATAGAAGAAGTATGTGAATCAGATGAAGGAATGGATACAAGTTTCTTCCTCGTGCTTCTGGTTTTAATAGGCGAAATATTAGAGCCTATAACATGAGAGCAAGCAAAGTCCTTTCCTTCTCGACCAGTATGTGAAACAAAAGTACTAGCCCCCCCCTCGTTCTATGGCTGTGAAACAGGAGACTTCCCCAAAAAGATAGGCAGATTTATAGAAGAAACCTTATCCCGAATAAAAGGTAAGTAAGAGTTCAAAACATCAGATAGAGTTGTCTCTTCTTCATCCGGTTCATGGTAACCCGGGAGAAAATCCAAATCCTCCATTTGTGGCAATGATGACTTGGGTAATGGAGTATTTAAGGACATGCCCACAGGCACTAAAGGAGAGGTCTGAGCCGTGTTACCAACTCTATCCAAACCGATAGGTAAAGTGGTCGAAGGAATATCTAGAGCGGTCGTGTCATTAACCAAACCCCTAAACTCAATGTCCTTTGGAGGAGAACTAGACCAGGTAAAGTCTTCCCCCTCCATCCTCGAAAAAACTGAAGCACAATGCGTCGAGGATAAAATCCATTTAGAGGAATTAATAGCTTCATGTTCCATTAATGACAAAGAGTGAAAAAGTGAAGGACAGTGATTATAAAGATTACCTAACAATGACTATGTAGATAAAGATCTTTCTCCCTTCTGCACCGAAAGACCAAGTCCAGAACTAAAGAAACCAGTGTCCATAGAAGTATCCTGAGAAATATAATCCGGATAAGGCTCCGCTGGTTCAAGCTCAATATCAGCCTGACCTTTACAGTCACGTTGTAAATGTGTCATGCTACGACAAATACTGCACCTAAAAGGCACCCCCAAGTAATCCAAGCTTTGAATCATGCTTCTTCCTCTCCATTCAATTTCTAAATTTTCTAGTAGCCCTTGAGTTATGTCCATCTCCACAAGAACCCGCCCTATCTTCCTTGTGTTCGCAACCAGAGCACCTGTATCAATAGCTATGAAAACCCCAAGAGATTTTCCTATGGCCTGTAAAGCTCCCTCGTTCTAGAACTGCCAAGGAAGTCCAGGCAATAATACCCAGAAATGACGCAGAGAGAAGTAATCCGTTTCTGGATTGAAGGCCACCCACCATATTTTAACCATAAGGCTACTCCCACCATTAAGCCACTTTTTTGACAACAACAATTCAACATCTTTGGGAGACCTGCAGAGAAATCCCAGCCAACCTTTGGTAAGGTGAGAAATTTCAGGAATATAACTGAGCACAGGCTTCCAAGTCTTTTCCAACCAGACAGGAAGAGTATCCTTCTGAAAAATTTCATAGGTAAATCTACCCACTAAACCACATAGAGCCAAATGACAAGTATCCTCCAAGCCTATGTCCGCACCGAGAACCATCTTCCTAAGTGTCTTGTTGGATTTCCACTGTCTCCTAACCCTCAGTAAATGAAACTGGGACTTAAAAACCTTTCTACCAACACTGGTAAAATCGTGAAGATTTTCCACAGAACCAATAAAAGCTTTAGTAAATGGTTGTTGTGCTTCTGGAACCTCCTATGTTAGATAGCTTGGCTTAATTCGATCATGAGTGTTAAGACCAACTCCTGGCAACAGAGAAGACTTACGATGTGGGTAAATAGTAGATACATTCTCCTTTGTACCTAAATTTGACGAAGAGCTACCTTGTTTCCAGGGGAAAACACCTGACGAATATTGTCCGGCCTCTTGCCAGAAACTTTCGTCATCCTTACCCATTAAAATCCTTAGCTCCTCATTTAATAATCCTTGTTTGGAAGGATTTATGATAGTCCACCTGTTTACCCCTAACCAATCCGGGATAAGGTGGCCCTACAAACCCCGGTGAGAATTAATAAACAAATGATTGATCACATGGCCTCGGTAATGAGTGATATCCACCTGTAGAAAAACACAATAATGCAAGATACAAAAAATCAAGAGAGTTAATACAAACTCAGAGGAGGCATAGTTGCCTAGAAGGGAAAAGACATAAGAACTAGAGCCAAAACAACAAAACAAAAGTGTTGAGATAGACTATAAGAAGTTCTGGCTTAAGCCCTTCGTAAATGCCTTAAACGAAACTACCAAAAAGATCACTCTCTGGTATCCCATGACTCCTTGTGCTACTCAAGAGGGTTCTACAAACTAAAGGGAGCTAGAGAAAAACAAGGAGTCTCCTCCACTCTAAAGTCAAAACACAGATTGAACCCTTCCATACCACCAACCACCAACCCTATACTGGTCTCTAAACAGGCTAACCAGTGATCAGAAACCCGGCCAGTTGATGTCCCCACCTAAGAAATTCAAAATCCATAGAAAAACCAATACTCGGCTCCTCTTTCAAGTCCATCAAACCAGTACGAAATATCATGGACGTGCTTATCTTGAAAACACCAACTCTTCTCACACTTGATTGCAACTTGTAGTCCATATCAAATTCAAACCTGCCTAACTCCGATACTCATAGTCACTTGACTGAGACTTGGAAATGACATGTTGAATTTAATGATGCACTTTATATTCTGCAATATAGGATTAACTCAATGAAGCAAACCTAGCTCACTATTCTACCACCATATTGGTCTATGCACTATTTTATGTGTCACTTAATGAAAGCTTCCCAAAGAAGCTTAGACACCTTGCCTTTTTGAATCCCCACTTGAAATTAATGAAAGATTCCCAAAGAAGCTTAGAAACGTTGTCTTTTTTAATCCTCACTTGAATTCATGTGTTATGAGCATTGTGGAATGTTTTCAATATGGGAATTTGCATCACAGTTAGTTTACATACTTCATGTTTTTTAATTTCACTCACCAAAAACCAAAACAATTAGCCATAGGTTATGGATGTAAATTGTAATGACATTGACAACTTATTAGTAAGATTAATTACAAATGAATTGACAAATGTCAATTTTAAAGAAAAAAACAATAGACATTGAGAAAAAGATTAATCACAAATGAGTTGATGAATGCCAATTTTGAAGAAAAAACAATAGACATTGAGCGAACCCATGGAAATCATGTCATCTCTCCTTTTTCATGTTCAAGTATTCCATTTCACGAATAGTATCAAACATGTTGATTCATAGTTATTTTAATGCATTCATAATGCTATGTGTTTTCCTATTAAAATTAATGACATGGTTATAGCTTTGGTATCTAATACGATAATCCATTAGCGAGCCTCTCAACCACTTAGTATGTAATTCATGGCATCCCTAGTAATAAAATAGGTAATGGGAGAAAAACATATAACTAAGAATTGAATGTAATCTAAACAATCCACCAATCTTGTACAGGTTTGGTCAAGCTAACATAAAGATAATGCATATTTTTTCTTTGTTTCACATAAACTATTTAATGATTATGCTTAGGATTAAAAACTCTATTACGCTTGGTGTGAAATTTTCTAACTTGTATGTTCTTGATTAAGTTTAGATATGAACTTGTACAAAATGAACCTTGTCAACATCACAAAACCTAAAATTGGGATTACAACAATGAGATTGTAATTATGTTCATTCAATTTATGGCATCATCAAATCCTCACTCCTTTGTTCTCCAAAATGATCATTCCTGATGCAGGAGCGAAAACCCCCAACTCATTTTCGAAATTTCACCTTCAAGAATGCACAACATGGCAAGAGGAGGACGTGGTTTCATCGTCATTTGGGTAGATGATAGGGTTGTTTTTATTTCATTGTTGTTTTAAGCATTTTGTTAGATGTTTTAGGAGAAATCTGTGGACCTGAGATGATCCACGACCTTGTACTCATTGTTATATATAGCATGTAGGCGTAGATGTTGGCAGCCGCCATAATGTAAACTCAGTCTGAAGCGGCTAGGCCAGCAAGGTTGTATATGTATTGAGCTCAATTTATCTAATAAATTGTGTATTTTATGTTATTTCGGTTTTCTGAGATCGTGGGTAATCTCTGTTAAATGTTTATGACTGTTAATGGATGTGAGTGTGAGAAATACAGAGTCTAAGAGTGAAAGGTGCAGCCTAGAAGCACCGAGAGAAAAATAATTGTAGGTTTAGTGCGTAATCAGAAGCATAAAGAAGATCCATAGTTGATCATTGTATGAATCAACAGTGATCCATTTAAGCAAGATCGTGCTCACAAAGAAGGAGATATGACCATCCATTGACGATGATTCATTTAATCCCTATTTGCACAGAGAATGAGAATTGACATCGGGTCAGGTGAACAGTCGATGAGGGAAAGATGGAGTCGATACCGATATTGATAAGTGTTTGGTCATGATGTTGGTCCTATGGTGCCTAGCGTCTGATTTTGAGCTCGATTTCTAGAGCAGACTTATAGTTGTTGATTCTAGGAGTGAATTGGATAAAGCACTCAATGCTTAAAGTATTGAAACAAGACCTCTACTTGAATGGCACGATATCATGAAATGATGAAGGTGAAGTTCCTATGAACTTCATGGGTGACCACACTTTTGATGGAGAGTGCCAATTAAAATTCAGGGTGCCACTACAAGCTCGAGGTACATTTAAAGGAAATATGTTAAGTTTTATTTCTACCATGGATTAGTTCAGTTTGTTTCGTGGGCCATAAACCATAGGTCCAAGGATCGAAATCAATGATCTTTGGGACCCCAAAATGGTCTTTCATCAAGTGGTATCAGAGCGCAGGGAAAGATGTCTCTGTGTGAAAGTGGGTGATGCAAACGCGCCACCCAGGGCACGTCTTCTCTCACAGGACCTTCCCCTTGAACGGCCCGAAGAACTAAAATGCTCTTCTAACCCCCTTATCGGGAGTTCTCAACATCCACAGAATTCTTTTTATGATCTCCTTTAGTCCTATCGGGAAATCGGGCCTCGCGTGATCGCGAGTCCTGCACTCACGAGATCGGGTCTTACAAATCCCCGAACCCCGATGAATATTCTCCAAATGCTTTCCTTGCTCCTATCGGGAATTTTCCCGTCAGGAAATTGGTACTTACGAGGTCATGAATCGCTCACCTCACGGATCCCCGATTCCCGATGCCACCTGGCGCTGACCCACTGCAAGGTTCGACCTTCCAACACCTGTCCTATGCTCTGGCACCTATGACCCACACTCCAGTGGTGATCGGGAAATCGCATTTCGAGATATCTTGATTCCCGTAACACTTGTTCACAGATCCTTCCAAGTCCCGAAACCCGATACAGATGACACCTTTCCTCCACTGAATGCTATGACTGTGGGACCGTCGCGTTTCGGGATTTCGTGACTTCTAATGCAATGATTCCTTTGTATGCGGGAACCCAAAAATGCCTAACTCTGACTCTTGCAGATCCTCAAACACGTGTCCCTTAGATCGAACGGCTCCAATTTTGTTGGGAAATCGCGGATCGTGATTTCATTATGCAAGAGTTTCACGACTCCGGAAACCCTGATATCCCGAACTCCGATTCTCCAGGATCTCTCGCCACGTGTCCCTGCTGAGATCAACGGCTCTGATTCTATCGAGAAATCGCGGATCGCGATTCCTACATGTGAGAGTTCTATGCCTCTGGAAACTCCGATGCTCCAAACACTGACTCGTCGGGATCTCCTGCCACGCGACCTCGCTGATGGACGGTTCAAATCTCCCATCGGGAAATCGCGAATAGCGATTCCAATATGCGCGAATTCTATGTCCTCAGAAACCCCGATTCTCCGATGAACTAAACCCCGATGACTCCCTGGCTCCTTGACACGTGTCCTGCCGAGATCAAGGGCTAGGATTCCTTCTCGAGATTTCAGAACTTTCAAGGTCTCTGATTCTTACCCTATGAAGACCCGATGACACCAATATCCCGATGTCTCCTCCGGGTTCTTCTCCTCTGCTCACTGGGACTTAACCCCTGCACAACTTCCCGAGATCTAACGGCTGACGGGATTTCGCCGATCTTCTCTGTGAATCCTGACCATCGATTTCTCCTCCTTGAAGGTTTCCTGAGAAGGCTAAATGTTCTTTCTCAGAACTTGTCCTCTGACACCTGCACTCGCATCTCCTGCTCGAACCTTCCTCGACACAAACTCTTGTGCTCTCCTTTAATGATATCATGAAGGTGCTATACCTCCTGATATTTTCCACTCTGATTCTTTCAGAGGAACTTGCGCGCACTCCTTGCGCTCAGCTTTCAACAACTTCCCAAGTGTTGAATCCTTCCGACTCTGCGCACTCCTGCAGCAGCAGTCTTCAATCTCCTTTGCTCAGATTTACAACTGAGACTTCTTCTTTAGCCTGCGCACCCCTTTCACAGCTTCAACGATCCAAATCCACTTCTGGATGAATGAGAACAAAAGTTAAACTCCCTGAGCCTTCATCAACGCACTGCTTGCGAATGAATTTCGACTGCACACCTTGCAGGAATCTCCTGGCTCAGATAGAGAAAGAATTGAAACTCATTCCATCTCCCCTTTAGATTTCAGGTTGAAACATGAAATTACATGCAGGGCATATACAAAGCAAATGCATAACAAGAAGCAAACATTCTTGAGCATAACATCAATACACAGAGAAAACACCACAAACCATGAGCTTGAATCAAAGCTTCCTTCTATTAATTCAAATGCTTGTACATGGGTGTTCTTCATACAATATTCTCTGCTTGCTCTTCTCTTCTCTTGAATGCTTCTATTCTGTTACAATGGTACAATGAGGGTGTCTATATCCATTTTCCCTCTCGGAATCCAATCTATCAAATCTAGAATTAAAAAATCCTATCTACCAGCATTAACTAGATTAAATGCCTCCTATTTACTCCAGAAAAGAGTGTATGGCTCGAGGTCTGATACAATATACAAAAGGTGCTCCTTCATAAATGGTTCCTTGAAGGTTTGGCGCTTCATTTCCAAAAAGTTTTCAAAGCAATATGTCATGTGTTAAAAAAAACACATGCGCTGCTCTACACTCGCTTTGGTAATTGCGATGCTCCTGCATCATACTCCCTTGCTTGAAAAATTTCATGGGCTCCTGTCCATGAGCTCCTGCACGGTCTGTCCATGCTTTTGTATCTCTGCTTCAGTCTCCCAGCTAGCATCTTCCACCGGATGGCCCTTCCATTTGACCAGATACTCATAGTATTCCTTTCGTCTGATCTTTTTGCTCACCTTCCTGTCAAGTATATGCTCCATCTGTGGCTTCTCTGCAATCGACATCTGCTTTTTCCACTGAATTTCTGGCTGTTCATCACTTCCAGCTCCTGCTTCCTCAGCCTTATATGGATATAAGTCTGAGACATTGAATGTCGGAGATATTCCGATCTCATTCGGCAACTCAATTTCATAAGCGTTTTCTCCTAATTTCTTTAGGACTCGGCATGGCCCAATTTTCTTCATTTTCAACTTGTTGTATGTCCCTCTCGGGAACCTTTCCTTCCTCAGATGTGCCAGAACTAGATCACCAACTTCGAACTGAAGTTGTCTCCGATGTTGATCCGCTCTATGCTTATATTCTTGGTTTGATTCCAGCAATCGCTCCTTCACCCTGCTGTGAAGTTCTTTCATCGCCTCTGCGAATTCTTCAGCGCTTGCGCTCTTAATTATTATCTACTCTGAATCCCTCAGTTCAGAAACTCCTCTTGGTTGCCTGCCGTATACAATCTCAAATGGAATTTTCCCTGTGCTTCTATTCACTGAGTTGTTGTATGCAAACTCTGCCTGTGACAACACATTGTCCCAACTGCTGTGGTGCTCTGTCACCAAGCTTCTTAATAAATCTCCCAGACTTCTATTCACCACTTCTGTTTTCCCATCCATCTGAGGATGATAGGTAGAACTAAACATCAATTTAGTTCCCATCTTCTTCCAGAGTGTCCTCCAGAAATGTCCAATGAATTTTGTATCCCTGTCTGATACTATACTTCTGGGTAACCCGTGAAGTCTAACGACCTCCTTGAAAAACAAATTCGCAATATGAGTCGCATCGATGATCTTCTGGCATGGGATAAAATGTGACATTTTGGAAAAACTGTCAACCACCACAAAGATAGAATCATGTCCTCTTTGCGTTCTAGGCAATCCCAATACGAAATCCATACTGATTTCATCCCACGGCCTTTCGGGTATGGGTAATGATTGATAGAATCCTGCATTCTGCTTCCTTCCCTTTGAATGCTGGCAAATTCTACATCTGTCAACAAACTTCTTGACTTCCGACCGCATTCCTAGCCAAAATTATGCTTCGCTCAGCTTTGCAAATGTCTTGTCGTGGCCAAAATGCCCTGCCAATCCACCACTGTGCCTCTCTTTTAGCAGATTCTCCCTCATGGAGCAATTCGGAATGCATAGTTTATTGCCTCTGAACAACAATCCATTTTGGATCATATAATCTATCCATGGGCTTCTGTCTCTGAGAACTGGATTCTCATCTGCCTCATATGCCTCTGCAAAATCCGCATCACCTGCATACATGTCCCTAACATTTTCAAAACCCAATGTTTTGACTCGGAACTCCTACAACAACAAACACTTCTTGCTCAAAGCATCAGCCACTTTGTTAGCAGTACCTGAAATGTGTTTAATTACAAATGTAAAATTCTGCATATACTCTACCCATTTAGCATGTTTCTGATTCAACTTCTCCTATTGAGTCACAAACTGCAATGCATGATTATCACTATATAAAACAAATTCTTTTGGGATTAAGTAATGCCTCCATTTCTTCAACGCCTGTATGATAGCATAAAATTATTTATCATACGTGGAGTACTTTACTTTTGCCTCATCCAGCTTCTCGCTGAAATATGCAATTGGTCTGTCCTCCTGGCTCAAGACCGCTCCTATGGCAAAGCCACTTACATCACATTTTACTTGGAACACTTTCGTAAAATCCGGCAACACCAAAACCGATTGTTTTGTGATCTTCCGCTTCAAAAGATTGAAGCTCTTCTCTGCCTCTTCAGTCCAATGAAAAGATTTATGTCTTTTCTTGACAGTATCCATCATTGCTGCGCTAATTCCACTGAAATTCCTAATGAATTTCCGGTAGAAACTAGCCAAACCATGAAAACTTCTCACCTCGAAAATATTTCTCGGTGATGGCCAATTTTTAATTACCTCCACTTTACTTGGATCCATCTTCAATTCATCCGTCGATATGAAAAATCCCAAGTAAATGAGCTATGTCTTCATAAATGAATATTTCCTCATGTTGATCAACAACTTCTCTTGTTGTAGCTTCCTCATTACTGCAGCTAAATGCTTCAGATGTTCTTCTTTTGTTTTGCTGAAAATCAATATGTCATCCAGATAAACAATGACAAACTTACCAATGAATTCCTTCAGCACTTCGTTCATTAAACTCATGAAGGTACTTAGTGCATTTTTCAAGCCAAATGGCATGACTAGCCATTCATACAACCCTTCGTTGGTTTTGAAGGCTGTCTTCCATTCATCGCCTTCCCTCATGCGAATCTGATGGTATCCGCTTTTCAAATCAACCTTTGAAAAAAATTTGGCTCCACTTAAACAGTCCATCAAGTCATCCATCTGTGGCAATGGGAACCTGTACCTGATGGTTATCTTGTTAAGGGCTCTGGAATTAGTGCACATTCTCCAACCTCCATCTTTCTTTGGACTCAGCACCGTTGGAACGACACACGGACTTAAACTTTCCCTGATCAGTCCTTTATCCAATAGTTCCTGTACCTGCCTTTTAACTTCTCCGTTCTCCTGTGGCGTCAACCTGTACACAGCTTTGTTCGGCAAACTAGCTCCTGGTATGAGGTCTATATGGTGACTCACACTCCTCATCGGCAGTAACGAATGAGGTAATTCGTCCACCACTATATCAGTGAACTCTTCCAGCAGTTGCTGAATTTCTTCCGGCAAATCATCCACTCTTGTGCTGGTCAAAACAACTTTTGGTTTCCTGACCACAAAGAATTGTGGATCTTCCTTCTTCTTTACTTCTGCCAGAAGTTCCTTCCCACTCATGAGAAGTATAGTATTCCTCAGTTCTGGTTTTACTTCTTTTTCTTTAATTGGAAGTAGCATATGTGTTCTTCCATTCTTCTCTAAAGTATACGTATTCATCTTCCCATCATGAATTACGTTCCTGTCATATTGCCATGGTCTACCTAGCAATAAATGACATACATCCATAGGAATAACATCACAGAGTATTTTATCATTATATCCTCCTATCTTGATGTCAACTAAGCATTGTTTAGTGACACTTACTTGATGTCCCTTCTGTAGCCATGAGACTTTGTATGGACTCGGGTGATCAGTTGTTTCCAACTCCAGTTTCTCCACCATCTCGGTTGAAACGAGATTGTCTGTGCTTCCGCTATCCACGATAACTTTGCACTTCCTGTCTTTGGTCTTACATGTGGTTCTGAAAAGTCTGTTTCTTTGAGCTGTGTCCTCCACCTCCTTCTCAGGTGTTAAGAGAACCTTACGCATCATCAGTGACCTTCCGTCTTCTGCGTCTTCTGCTTCAGCATCTCGCCTCTGTGCCTCGGCGATGTGAGCTTCTCCTCCATCCTTCTTCCTATTTGGATAGTCAACTACCTTGTGTCCATTCTTTCCACACGTGAAGCATGTGATAACTCCACCTCTGCCTCTTCCTCTACCTCTAGTATGAGGAAATGTGTTATTATCAGCGTATCCTCCACCCTGTTCTGTCTGCTGCCTTCGTTGTTCAGCGTGTTGGCCTCGCTGTGAACTTCCACCTCTTTCTGTTCTAGTCTGAGGCTTTTTCCAGTCGTCCTTAGATTTCTAGAACCTATCTTGGGCAACTGACTTACCTTTTGGCTGGCTCCTACCTCGGCCTCGTTGTCCTGGCTTATGGCTTAGCTTTTCCTCAGCTTTCAACGCCATCTGATACGCATCCTCCACCATTTTGATGGTTGTCATACTCATCTCATCCTGGATATCGTATCTTAATCCATTCATATACCTGGCAACTTTTTCATCATCGCTCTCCCGATGACCTGCTCTGATATTCAGCTTATAGAATTCCTCAGTATACTCCTTTACTGTCATCAGCTTCTGTCTCAGGTTCTGCATTCTCCTGAATAGTGTGATTTGATAATCCCTTGGGATGAACTTTGCCTTCATCTTTGCAATCATTCGATCCCAGCTTTTAATCTTTTGCTTGCCTTTGCTGCGTCTATCTGCTTGAAGTTCATCCCACCATAATGCTGTGTGTCCCTTCAATTTTGTGACAACATGTCTGACCTTCTTATCCTCTTCGATGTCTTCATAATCGAAGTAAGTGTCAAGAGATCTAATCCAATCTAGAAGCTCTTCTACATCCAGATTCCCTTCATAAGCTGGAATGTCCATCTTTGTTTTTGAACTCATCCGGGAGATAGCTTTAATTAATCGCTCATTGGTTACATCTTCAGCTGCAACTTCTCCTTGTTGTTCAACTTCAACTTCACCTTCGAAGTCACTCGGATCTCCAGCACTGGCTGTGCGTCTCTGCGCTGCTTCCATATCTTCTAATCTCGCTCGGAGATCACGTATCTGCCTCTCCATATCTGGATTCTGTGCTTGTCTCTCTCTGCCTCTCTGGTTTCCCCTATCCTCTGGATCGGGTGACTATATTTCTCTCCTCGGTGGCATGGTGAAATTTTCCTTTCTCCTATGCTACAGAAAGCAAAGAGATTTTCTCGCTTTGATACCACTTGATGTATATCAGAGTGCTTCTTCTCTTTTTCTCTCCTCTTGCCTGAAATATACAGACAAGAAATCTGCTTTGATACCACTCTGACACAAACACACCACCCAGGGCATGTCCGCTCTTACAGGACCTTCCCCTTGAACGGCCCGAAGAACTAAAATGCTCTTCTAACCCCCTTATCGGGAGTTCTCAACACCCATAGAATGATTTTTATGATGTCCCTTTGTCCTATCGGGAAATCGGGCCTCGCGTGATCACGGGTCCTGCACTCACGATATCGGGTCTTACAAATCCCCGAACCTCGATGAATATTCTCCAAATGCTTTCCTTGCTCCTATCGGGAATTTTCCCGTCGGGAAATCGATACTTACGAGGTTGTGAATCGCTCACCTCATGGATCCCCAATTCCCGATGCCACCTGGCGTTGACCCACTGCAAGGTTTGACCTTCCAACACCTGTCCTATGCTCTGGCACCTATGACCCACACTCCAGTGGTGATCGGGAAATCGTGTTTCGAGATATCGCAATTCCCGTAACACTTGTTCACAGATCCTTCCAAGTCCTGAAACCCGATACAGATGACACCTGTCCTCCACTAAATGCTATGACTGTGGGACCGTCGCATTTTGGGATTTCACGACTTCTAATGCAACGATTCCTTTGTATGCGGGAACCCCGAAATGTCGAACTCCGACTCTTGCAAATCCTCGGACACGTGTCCCTTAGATCGAACGGCTCCAAATGTGTCGGGAAATCGTGGATCGCGATTTCATTATGCAAGAGTTTCACGACTCCGGAAACCCTGATATCCCGAACTCTGATTCTCCGGGATCTCTCGCCACGTGTCCCTGCTGAGATCAATGGCTCTAATTCTATCGGGAAATCACAGATCGCAATTCCTACATACGAGAGTTTTATGCCTCTGGAAACTCTGACGCTCCAAACGTCGACTCGTCAGGATCTCCTGCCACGTGTCCTCGCTGATGGATGATTCAAATCTCCCGTCGAGAAATCACAAATCGCGATTCCAATATGCGTGAATTCTATGTCCTCGGAAACCCCGATTCTCCGATGAACTGAACCCCGATGACTCCCTGGCTCCTTGACACATGTCCTGCCGAGATCAAGGGCTAGGATTCCTTCTCGGGATTTCGAAACTTTCAAGGTCTTCGATTCTTACCCTATGAAGACTCGATGACACCAATATCCCAATGTCTCCTCCAGGTTCTTCTCCTCTGCTCGCTGGGACTTAACCCCTGCGCAACTTCCCGAGATCTAACGGCTGACGGGATTTCGCCGATCTTCTCTGTGAATATTGACCGTTGATTTCTCCTCCTTGAAGGTTTCCTGAGAAGGCTAAGTGTTCTTTCTCAGAACTTGTCCTCTAACACCTGCACTCGCATCTCCTGCTCGAACCTTCCTCGACACAAACTCCTGTGCTCTCCTTTAATGATATCATGAAGGTGCTATACCTCCTGAACTTTTCCACTCTGATTCTTTCAGAGGAACTTGCACGCACTCCTTGCGCTCAGCATTCAACAACTTCCCAAGTGTTGAATCCTTCCGACTCTGCGCACTCCTACAACAGCATTCTTCAATCTCCTTTGCTCAAATTTACAACTGAGACTTCTTCTTCAACCTGCGCACCCCTTGCACGACTTCAACGATCCAAATCCACTTCTGGATGAATGAGAACAAAAGTTAAACTCCCTAAGCCTTCATCAATGCACTCCTTGCAGATGAATTTCGACTGCACACCTTACGGGAATCTCCTGGCTCAAATAGAGAAACAATTGAAACTCATTCCATCTCCCCTTCAGATTTCAGGTTGAAACATGAAATCACATGCACAGCATATACAAAGCAAATGCATAACAAGAAGCAAACATTCATGAGCATAACATCAATACACAGAGAAAACACCATAAACCATGAGCTTGAATCAAAGCTTCCTTCTATTAATTCAAATGCCTGTACATGGGTGTTCTTCATCCAATATTCTCTGCTTTCTCTTCTCTTCTCCTGAATTCTTCTATTCTGTTACAATGGTACAATGAGGGTGTCTATATCCGTTTTCCCTCTCGAACTCCAATCTATCAAATCTAGAATTAAAAAATCCTATCTACCAGCATTAACTAGATTAAATGCCTCCTATCTACTCCAGACAAGAGCGTATGGCTCAAGGTATGATACAATATACAAAAGGTGCTCCTTCATAAATGGTTCCTTGAAGGTTTGGCGCTTCATTTCTAAAAAAATTTCAAAGCAATATGTCATGTGTTAAAAAAAACACATGCGCTACTCCACGCTCGCTTTGGTAATTGCGATGGTCCTGCATCAGTGGGTAGGTGAAGAATCCTAGAGCAGAGGAGTGGTCAGAGGGTTCTAGGAAAGAGAGTCAGGAGAGTAACAAAAGACTAAGCTCAGGAGGAATCTTGGTGAGGTATTGGGTAGCAGGTGCAGGTGCTTGCTATAGAGGCTTAGTTGTAGCTCATTGTTGAGCATGAGGAGAAGCTCAATGTATGGTGAAATGATGCAGGAAGACCAGAGTGAAGATGATTATCACACAACCAACCCCCTAAGTACCTTTTAGGAGATAGGGTATTAAATTTTTTCTTCTTCTAACAATCTCAACTCTTCTTTATCATAGTTCCATTATCTTTTTCTTGTCAAGAGATTTCCAACGATGGTAAATTCACCTAGAACTGAGCTCTAGAATGAGAATTATGACCTTCCGAATTTCTCAGGTTTTCATAGGAAACATCTCTCTAACTGCCACGTGGCATCCACATGAGATCTCATTGTCCACACCACAGTGGAACTTTGGTCCACACAGGTCTGCAACCATTGTCACTCGAACCTTCTCCCGACACACTCTTCGCTTCCCTCCAATGGATATGGTATCAAGGAATAGTCCCTCTTGATACCATCCATTCAGAGTTTGAGTAGATTGCACAATATCGCTACCCCGAACACAAGGTATCAAGGAATTATCCCCTTCCCCTCGATGGACAGTCTCAATGCATGAAAGATCTCCCGACCTACGGTTAGGATCCATTCGACACCTAAGGTTTACCTGTCCTATTGGACCCCACTCAACTTGTCAACCAATTAAATATTGACATGCGTCATCACACCGATGCTCTTAACCAACCTCAACTCACCCTTCTCTCTCAATTTTTTAAACGGGACCCACGATAATCAACAGATGAGATTTAGTTTCATTATCTCCCAAGTCACTGCCGCCATAGTTCACTTGTCTCTTGACATGGCATGTGGCTCAATATCCACTTCGACACATGGACACATCACCACTCGCCATGTCACCATAGGGTGCTTAAGCTCACTCGACCAGAGAATGACATTTGTCCCTCTCCTATAAACCGACTAAAATACTTAATTAATACCTCTTAAAATATCAGTCTTTGGTATTCAATTACGTAAACCTCATTAGGAATAATTAATATTCACTAATTATTTACCCTTGTAAACGTATTTTCACTTAGCCAAATAATTTACTTAATTACTATTTTGGGATGATTATCCTATAAGTTAATTAATTATATCATAAGATAATTTATATTATGTTCTAATATAATCAATTTTGACTCGAGAGTATCCAGGCTTATAATCCTTGATTAACATAATAATCAAATATCCTGGCTTATATAATTTCACACCATATTCCTTCACGTAATTTAAAATACATATATATTAATATATGCATATTTGTTTATTAATTTGGGGAAAAACGGATTAAATATATTCAATTTGATATTTATTACATATTATATAAATTCAATCTGTTTCCAAGGTCTTTGTTATTGAAATACATATGCCCCTCTTTTTACTCCAACCACCAATCATATAGGGGCAGGGTTTAATATTATTAAAATATTTATGCATGGGACCTATTTAAAACTCTGGTTATCGCTCTGATGGGTTTAGACTTTATTTGCATGCTCCCTTCCAAATACTCCGAAGAGTCAACTCCGAATGACTTCTCTCTTGGGACGTGTGTGTACCTCCCATTCATCCAATAACCAATCACGAAAGGGATTATTTTAATGGTATTTAATATGGGTGGGGTCTTATACTTCCTAGAATTTCATACTTTATTCAACAACCCATTTTCATTTACTCTGAAAGGGTTTTTTTTTTTTTTTTAATTATATATATATATATGAAGGGAGCACACACACACACACACACACACACACACACACACACACACACACACATATATATATATACCTACTAAGTATTACACCAACTCAAGCCCTGACCTGATATCTTCTCTCTTTGAACATGTGTGCTCCCTTCAATACTTCGATAACCAATCATGAAAACTAACATATTATATTATAGTTTACTGAAAATCTCATACACTTAGGTCATCACTCTGACTACTTCAGATTTCATACAATCATGCCATTCCTTTTACACTGAATGATCAACTCTAAAATCCGATCACGAGCGGGCATACATTAATGTTTTGATATTGTAATGTTATGAATCCATTTTCCATCACACTATAATCCTTAGCTCTTTCCTCTGTGTTCCGACGGAATAAAAATTGTAATAAAAATAAACATGTAATTATTCACATATTCATGAGTTGAGAAATTACGAAGTTTAATAAACTCAAATATTTGAACATTGATAAATGGAAATATTATGTTAATAAAATTTCTTCAAGAGTGCCAAACTTTCTGAGCAAAGTATTGCTATGGAGAAAATCCAGTTATACTAGGTCTAAGGTAAATGTAGAGTGCTAACTCCCTTCAAAGATTGTTCTACCCTTAAGCTACCCCAAAACCATCTAAACAAATTGACGAGAGAGAAATAAAAGAGAGTTAATGAGTGAACCTTTTTTCCTTGTGGTTGGTGTAGACCTCTTTCGCTTGTTGCCACCTCCTAGATCACAGATCTCCTCCCAAAGTTGACCTGCAAAAGGTTAGGAATACAATGCAACAACATATGCAATCTCTACTGATCACTTTAAAATTATAGACATAGATATAAATGCACAAATTAATAAAAGCATGTAAACATAAGGTTTTGGGACAAGGATGAACTCTTTTATTTAATTTCAAGATAAAAAGGATTACAACCTTTGTTGGAAACCGCTCCACGAACCAAGTCCAGGCTCCTCTGTCGTGGCTCCAAGTGAATCAATCCCACATTAGCTTCTCGCAACCAACATATCACCAAGGGAAGGAGGAAGGGTTGCATAAGAAGAAAGGCTGGAGGGGAAAGTTGAGGCTAAAACTCATAATAGGATGCAAATCTTGGGCTAAGAAAGAAAAGGGATTTTGGCATAGTTTTCTTATTCTCTTGCTTATGTTCATAAATGACTCCCCAAGGCCTCTTTTTATATGAGAAGAAGATGGTTATTCAGTTTGGGGATGGGATACAAGGGTTAAAATGGTTAGGAACCCCTCCATATCCCGTAAACTCCACTGAATTTCGTGCAATTTTATATTTTTTGCAACTTTTGGAGGTAAGCGTGGGCTATCTAGCATACATCATGCATGTGTACATGGAATAACTAGCATGCAACATGGATGTGTACGCGGGCTATTAGTGCAGCAGGGTGTGTACACTACCCAAAAAATGGTTTCTTAGAAGGAAGCCTCAAGA
This sequence comes from Picea glauca, assembly GCA_000966675.3. Classification (NCBI taxonomy): domain Eukaryota; kingdom Viridiplantae; phylum Streptophyta; class Pinopsida; order Pinales; family Pinaceae; genus Picea; species Picea glauca. The sequence continues at coordinate 559,995 of JZKD02S1673750.1, read as the reverse complement.
GTATTTTGGCAAAGTATGCAAATGGAAGGGCCAATGTCTCGTATGCATAGATAATACATTTTGGAATATAATAGATGCCCCCTAATTTGTGAGTTCAGAAGAGAAACTGATGACCGAAATACATTATAATAACTTTACACAGTGGGAAGGCAGGGAGTTGAGTGAGCCCGTGACGAGTGTTCGTGAGCATGCCATCTGCAAAATAATTATAATTTCTCTGAGGAGGACATACACATGCTCAGGATGAACTAAGCATGGATGCCAATCAAGCACATTGCAGATCCATGTCATATATGACTACGATACAAATATGAATGTCTATATAAATTGCAGCTGCGAACAATACACAGTGGATCTACATCTCAAGATCATTTGATTATATACAAGTACAATATGATATGCATCTTCAAAAAATAATTGATGTCTGTGGCTGGAGAGGAGGACTTCATAGCTCGAGCAATAACTTCAATATATTCAAAAATCAGGTAGGAGTACAATAGGAGTGTAAGACTCACTACCCCGAGGTCTTCGACACACTGTCAGGGAAATACTAGAGGATCTCGATCATTAGGCACATAACTTCATTGATTTTGAATCCGAACTTGACTGGACTCTCGGGATGACCGACTCATGAAGGTCAAGAGATCAACTGCAGTATGGCCAAATCAGATTGGATAAAACTTCCCTTGGACAAAAGCACGAAAAAATGATGATGCTCAAGAAGTATATTATTGACATAAGTATGTGATACATGAGGCACCACAAACTCTCCATATGTTTGGAAGAGTAACCAAACAGAGGAGGACACAACTCTATGTAACGAGAACAACTTCCTAAGGTCATACTAGATCCCAATTCTTGGATAACAAAAGAAGGATGTGCTTTGTCCAAGGATGACTATCTTGTTGCCAAAAAAAGAGAATGTATATCTTGTCCCCTCTTTTTGGAATATTTGAATTTTTTGTCTTTTTCAAAAAATTTAATGAGCTTTGAAAACGAATAAAAGAATGCTACGTTACTAAGGAGGAACGAGTGTCACAAGAAATCAAACTAGTTCCATGTGCATGGAACATACTGATTCTCAGTGCAAGAAGACATGTGCATGATAGAGACTCTCGGGAAAATTCCTCCATGGGTCAAGGTGTCAGATTGCAAGGGGAAAAGTGCTACAAGGATTGCATTTTAGGAATGCTTCGAATGTTCAGTTAAATAACAACATGAATCTGACATTATGCCAAAGATGCAAGGACGAGACATGGGATGCGATCAAGTAAAACACAACAAGACTCCTTCCATGTGAAGTTTTATGAACCCAGAGAAGGTAAGATCAATGGTTTTTCACATTTATAGAGTCTGAAAAACACTTAAAAGACTCCATAGTGTTCCTTTTTGTAATTAGTCCAATCGGTTCAAAAAAGGGTTAAATTTATACCGAAAGGACGTCTCTTCAAAACCATTTTAACGAGTGTGACTGAAACAAGATCACTCGGCTATATTTTCAATTTTAAGGAGGTTGAAAAGAGATTAACTATGGACTCACAACCTTTTTCTAAGTTTAGTCTCCCTAGCCCGAAAAAGTATAAAATATAACTTAGGAGAACTCTCCAAGTGAGATATGTCTCTCGAGGCATACCTTTTTCTTGGATCATCTATTGGCCGGAAAAATGGTTAAACTTATGCCAAATAAATATTCCTTCTAGACCAATTAACGAGTGTGAAAGGAACAAGGTCACTCGATGATTTTTTCATATTTAGGGAGTCTGAAAAGAGCTTAATTATGGACTTAGGGGGGATTCCTTTTTCGTAGATAATCTCCAAGGCCCGAAAAAGAGATAAACCAAAACCAAGGAGAATGTACCTTTTTCAAAAATTTAGTCCCTCAAGCTCGAAAAAGGGTTAAAATTACGCCTGAGAATACTCTGTTGGAAGATTGGTTGTTGTCATTGATGTCAACCCTAATCATTGGTTTTGGACAACAAGATTGATGAAGGTATTTGGACATGAAGTAAAATGCACATGTAGACACAACACCCATGGATGGATAGTATACATCATGTTGTTTCCTATGGTAGGTGGCACCTCACGTGGATCCTCATGGTTGAGGAGAAAGGAATTTTTGAAGATGATAAAGTGAATTGAAGAAGGAAGTATAGGTCGGCCCTGAAGATAATTAAAGAAAAGAATTACAAAATAAGAAAGTGTCAAGTCGAACCTAATGTTAAAAGGAACTGACATAAAGGGTATAAATACATATCATTATATATTCATTTTATACACACAAGTCGAATTTCAGAGGAAATTTGAAGTAAAGAAGGCCTTCTTTCAAGGGAGGATGAAATCTTTTGGTGATGTGTTCTAAGGTATGTTATTTACAGGTCATCTTACCATTTTCGCTATAACTTTTTTTCTAGAACGATTCAGATGGTGAAATTGATATGGTATTGAGAAGACATATCTAGGTACTTGTGGTAAAAATTTCAGATCTTTATTCGCTATAATTTTGGAGATACACTCTGTGGAAGATAGGGTTTTTGACTAGTCCTGAAGCTAGTCATAAACATGTGTTTCGGCTAAAACAGTCATAACTTCTTCATAGAGAATCCAAATGAAGTGAGACTAGTTTCATTGGAAAGAGTGCAATCTTTAGTTTCTTTTGTGAAAGTTTTAGAATCTAATGTTAAATATTGAGAGTGGGGCATTATGTACAAGTTCACTCTCCCAAATAAAACGAAATTGAATAAGGTCTACCATTCTCTCTGTAACTTATTTTTGGGGAGGATTCAAGGAGTGAAACTTGGAGGAGTTTCAGAGAATGCATTGAGTAATATTATCTACAGATCAAAGTATTCCAAGAATTGAATAATTGCAGAAGTTGAAGAAGTCTCAGGAAGCATTATCAGGTTCTATGTGATGGTTGTTTGATGGTGATGATTTAATGTAAAGTTTTAGTATCTCTCATATATTCTTGGGTGGAAGGAAGGGGAAATGATGGAGAGGTAAAACCTCTCTTGATATTGGATGATTGTATATTCCTCTTGAAGGTTTATCCCTCCCTTTATATTTGGAAGCTGTAGCTACCTTTGGAAGTCATTACTTCCCTTGAACAATAACTATTGATTATTTCTCATATACTGTGCATGATGTATTTTTTTGTATTGGCGTAACTCTTATAATATTGTTCATTTCTCATTGGATATAATTGAATGGTTTAACTGTAAGTTGAAAAATATTTTAAATTGTACTTGATACTGATTCACCCCCCTCTCAGTATCAATAATTGGTATCAGAGCAGGTTGCCTTTAGAACAGTTTAACCACTAGAAGGAAAATCATGAGCAAAGATGGATGACCATGAGCACATTTCAAATGGAATTCAAAGATTTGATGGAAGAAATTATGCATACTGGAGTGATAGAGTGAAAACTTACCTAACATCTTTGGGAGTAGGCATTTGGTACTCAGTTGTAAATGGCTATGTAAACCCAAATAATGCTCCAACCAATCCAAATGAGAAGAATCTTATGATTTGTAATTCAAAATCCAGACATGTTATTCTAGGATCATTGGAACCAACCATTGATAGCAAAGTGATGGGTTGCAACACTACTAAATAGGTATGGGACAAACTCAAGAGTATCTACGAAGGTGATCCAAAAGTTAAGTAGGTCAAGCTTCAATGACATAGAATAGAATTTGAAAATTTGAAGATAAATGAAAAGGAAGATATTGCAACCTATTTTCTTAGAGTTGATGAAGTTGTTAATGCTATCAGAGGATTAGGTGAAGATCTCAATGAATCCTTGGTTATACAAAAAGTGTTGAGATCACTTCCCTTGAAGTATGATGCTAAGGTCTCCACCATTGAAGAAACTAGGGACTTGACCAAAATGATAGTGGATGAATTACATGGGTCTCTTATAGCATATGAAATGAGAACATGTACAAAAAGTGACCAGCCAAACAATGAAGCAACCTTTAAATCCATAGAGAAGACAAAAGACAAGGATAACGACCTTGATGAAGAAATAACAAATTTCGTATTAAGGTTCCAGAAGGGAAGTGGAAGATACAAAGATAAGTCTCCTCTCAAATGATTTAACTATGGTAGAATAAGACATATTGTTGAAAACTACTACTATAAAAAGAGAAGTCTCAACAATAAAAATAACTTCTACTCTAAGGATGATGACATCTCCTCATATGAGAGTGATGAAGAATATAATGATGGAGGATAAATCCTCTTCATAACCCAAGAAACCCATGATGATGATCACAAGAATTCTATAGAAGAAGAAATCATTTCTGTAGAAGATTCAGATGAAGAAACCAACCTTGATTCCTTTTGGGGATTCAAAGACAATGCAGAGAGTGAACAAGAAGATGAGAATGTAGAAAAGTTGAAGCATGTTGAAACTAAAAATAGCAATAATAGAAACACAAACATAATACTAAAAGGTGAATTGAGTAGTTGTGAAGAAGATAATTGCAAGCTTGAAAAGACCATTGATAGCTTGAAGGAACAATTAGAATATTATGAGAAATTGAAAGCAAAATTGGATCACACAAAAGGGGAGCTACTATTGACAATAGAAAAGTTGAAGAAGTTCGAAAAGAGCACTAAAAAATTAGATGAGATCCTTAGCAGTCAAAGATCTCCAAATGACAAGACATGACTAGGATACAATGATAGTTTGAAGACAACAAAACAAGAGAAGGAAGATGAAAATGATGAAACCAACACTCAAGAACAAGTTGACCAACAAGATAGAAGACTAGAATTCAGAAGGAATGAGACATCAAGAAGATCCTCTCCCATCAAGTATGAAATCGATCATTATGAAGGAAACTACAGAAGAATAGATTGTGAACCCAGATGGACCACACCACAAAGAAGATCACTTACTCCCAGGTATCAAAATTTCTTTCTTGGACATTGTTATACTTGTGGAAATTTTGGACACAAGGAAATCAATTGTAGAATCAATGAAAGGAATAACTACCCAAGCTACATGAATGGTGAAAATAGTAGATATGGAAATGTTCGTAGACCTGTCAAAAGAAATTATAATCCATTTGACCCATTAATGGATCAAAATATTGTATGTTACAAGTGCAATAATCTTGGTCACAAAGCAGGAGATTGCAGAGAGATGAAGGAAGATAATCGTATGCCAAATGTCTGTATACCAACTACAACATGGAAAAGGAAAGAAATTCCACACAATGAAAACTGTCGAATAGAATTGGTCACTAAAGAATGCAAAGAAGAAGATGAATGGTTCATAGACAATGGGTGTTCATCTCATATGACTGGAGATCAAAGAAAATTTGTCAGCTTGAAGAAAAAGGGTGGAAATGTTGCATTTGGAGATGACTCATCTACAAAAATACTTGGAAAAGGAACTGTAAAGCTTGGAAGTGAAAATGTAAAAGCAAGGAAAGTCCTATTGGTTGAAGATCTAAAGCATAATATCCTCAGTGTCAGCAAAATATGTGATCAAGGATACACTCTTACGTTTGACTCCCGAAAATGTAAAATCAGATAAAATAACTCAGGAATATTGGTTGCAACTGCAACAAGAAGACCAAACAACATATACATCCTAGACATGAAGAAGACAAAATCCACACAAAAGGATTCCAAGGAAGAAAAATTCCCAAAGACCAAAAATAAGGATGAAATATTATTGAGTGCCAAATATTCAGGGGGAGCATCCCCATAGAAGAGAGTTACCTTTTTCCATTAAACTCAGGGGGAGCAACCCTACCCTTTTCCATTGATGTCAAAGGGGGAGAAAAATTGGGATCATGATTATAGGGGGAGCATGAGTATTTTCATCAATGACAAAGGGGGAGATTGTTGGAAGACTAGTTGTTGTCATTGATTTCAACCCTAGTCATTAGTTTTGGACCGCATGATTGATGACGATATTTGGACATGAAGGATAGTGGACATGCAGACACAACACCCATGGATGGATAGTATACATCATGTTGTTTCTGGTGGTAGGTGGCACATAATGTGGATCCTCATGGTTGAGGAGAAATGAATTTTTGAAGATGAAAAAGTGAATTGAAGCAGGAAGTATAGGTTGACCCTGAAGATAATTAAACAAAAGAATTACAAAATAAGAAAGAGTCAGGTCGGCCCTAATGTTAAAAGGAAGTGACATAAAGGGTATAAATAAATACCATTATACATCCATTTTATACACACAAGTCGAATTTAAGAGCAAATCTGAAGTAAAGAAGGCCGGATTTCAAGGGAGGATGAAGTTTTTTGGTGATGTGTTCTAAGGTATGTTATTTACAGGTCATCTTACCATTTTCACTATAACTTTTTTTTCTAGAACGATTTAGATGGTGAAATTTATATGGTATTGAGAAGACATAGCTAGGTACCTGTGATAAAAGTTTCAGATCTTTATTCACTATAATTTTGGAGATACACTCTGTGGAAGATAGGGTTTTTGACTAGTCCTGGAGCTAGTCATAAACAAGTGTTTTGGGTAAAACAGTCATAACTTCCTCATAGAGAATCCAAATGAAGTGAGACCAATTTCATTAGAAAGTGTACATGTTGTAGTTTCTTTTGTGCAAGTTTTAGAATCTGATGTTAAATATTTAGCGCGGGGAATTCTGTACAAGTTCGATCTCCTGAATAAACCAAAATTGAATAATGTCTACTATTCTCTCTATAACTTATTTTTGGGGAGGATTCAAGGAGTGAAACTTGGAGGAGTTTTAGAGAATAAATTGAGTAATATTATCTACAGATCAGAGTATTCCAAGAATTTAATAATTGAAGAAGTTGAAGAAGTCTCGGGAAGCATTATCAAGTTCTATGTGATGGTTGGTTGATGGTGATGATTTAATGTAAAGTTTTATTATCTCTCATATATTCTTGGGTGGAAGGAAGGGGAAAGGATGGAGAG